>OX457051.1:480000-642500 GCA_949752735.1 Lumbricus terrestris | reverse complement strand
CATTTGGCAAAATCATGATAATTTTTAATGTTTGATTGCTGTTTACATCATTGTATTACATGAACTGTTATAATATGCTGCGATATTATATACTATACAGGGTGGCCCAGCATAAATGTCCCGACTTTGCACGCGTATAACTTCGCCAATTTTTAACATTTATTTATACTTAATGCATCAAATTAAAGGTATTTCACTCTAGTATTAACTCTAAAAAAGTCGAACTGATACTAGTCTAGGTTTTAATTATATGCCCGGAACAGCGCTAGCTACCATATTTTGCTGTCATTTGTGACGCAACCTGGCGCTGTTGACAGACGATGATCGCGTTTCGATCTTAATTTTACGAAGTGATTAGGGATTTAATTCGTTTGAAATGATTAGCGAATATTCTAACAGAGGATGGAATAAACAATACCTTGTATTATCTGCTACGGAAAAATGATAAAACAGGACTTTCTACTCGCAAACCATTGGAATCGGTGCGCACGGCGCTCACATCCGCTAACATTGCTCGTGTGTCCGCGTACATTTGCAGTCAAGACAATGACCAAGGCAGGCCCTGCATGCAAATTCAGCGCAAAACAGGCAGTCTTAGAAGCACTGAATAACGTATTGGAAAAGATTATAAACCTGTTACGAATTCCGCATTGTATCCTGGTCAGCAATTCAGGACCATCTTGGGAAACAGGGATGAGCTAAGCCAGTGTTGAAAAGTTAACTTAAATAGTCTAATATTATTATACTCAGGTCTGTAGTCATTCATTATAGTAAGCCAGCAACAGCAGAACTGAGTCTCTGAAAGAAATTATTGGATGGACGGGTCCAGATTTGACGAGGGCCTATGACAACAGAGGCTGTTTACCTCGACAGAAATTTGTTTGACATAATTTATTACAGCACTTGAAAGAAATTATTATTGTAGTTAATATATATATATACTAACTGGGGTACCCGGCGTTGCCCGGAATATTTAGGATACGACCCGCTACCGGCCATAACCTCACCACACCCCACCACACACCCACCCCACCCCACAACACCACACTCCGATCTCCACCGGTACGCCACCCGTGAAATTTGGGTTTTCGGAAAAATTATCCCCCAACCCCACCCCATCACACCCCCACCTCCACTCCCCCACACCCCACCCACTCCTCCCTCTCCCCACTCCCATCCAGCTCCACCCCACCCATCCTTCACCAGCCACCCCGACCACACCACGTCACACTACACCTCCAACCCACCGAATTCTACCCCACCCACCACACCACATTCCGACCTCGACCGGTACACCACCCGTGAAATTTCGTATTTCGGGAAAAAATTCTTTCCCACCGGCCCCACCCACCCAACCCATGCCCCTCCCGGCACCTGCAGACCGAGGTGTGGGCTGAGTAGAGGCGAGGTGGCCCGCATAAAATCTGTCTAACTGTGATACTATGGCAAGGGAATGGAAATTTATAGCGAAAATTAGAGTTTTCGCAGCTCCTCCCACCGTGGCCCCATAGTGGTAGAGATTCACCAACCACTCCACCAGGTGGCTCTGATGACCCTCTGTCTAGGTACAAAGTTTCAGAAAAATTGTCGAAAAAATTGACATTTTGGAGGGTTTCGCCGCCCCACCCTGGCCCCCTGGTGCTAGAGAATCGCCAACCGTTCGTTGGGGTGTGTCATGCCGAGACCAGGAGAATCATAGGTAGAAGCAGGAGAGAGAAGATTAGAAACGAAATAACAAGAGAAGAACTAGGAGTTGATGAAACAATAATAGAAAAAATCAGGAAGAGAAGACTCAGATGGTTAGGTCATGTGAGAAGAATGACGGAGCAAAGACTGCCAAACGCTGCACTGCATGGGCATGTGGAAGGAGAAAGAAGCAGAGGGAGGCAGAGGAAGACCTGGATGGACAACATCA
Source organism: Lumbricus terrestris (assembly GCA_949752735.1). Lineage (NCBI taxonomy): Eukaryota > Metazoa > Annelida > Clitellata > Crassiclitellata > Lumbricidae > Lumbricus > Lumbricus terrestris. Next base: position 640,585 of record OX457051.1, on the reverse strand, counting down.
AAGAAGATCTGAGAGAGAAGGGCACCCGCTTGGCCGAGATCGGAGAAACCATCAGAAGCCGAGAAGTTTGGAAGAAATTCATACAGGGAAATGCATCCAGGCCTCATCGTCATATCGATGACGGAGGAGAAGATAGAAGAAGATGCAGAGACCTACACAGTAGTGAAGGTTTGGAGTGAAAAGCTCAAAAACAGTGGAAATGCATCCAGGTCAAACAGACAGACACACACACAGACAGACAGACAGACAGAATCTTCTCTTTATTTATACAGATATGTATATATAATATTATGTCGAAATTCTAAAACACTCTTTTTATCGGTATGGAAATAAATCAGCAATTTTTCTAAAATGGCATCTTAAAAGGTTATCATTACAATGTGGAAACTCCGAAAAAATTATTATTTTAAGTATAGCCTATACTTATTTAAAGTCTTAGGCCACTCCTATCAGCACTGAAAAATTGTAGCTATTTTGTTAAGATGGCAGCTTTAAATGATAGGCCTACCATTGCAATGTGAAAATTCAAAAAATTTCTCGTGGGGAGGGCCACATACCCTCACCACACACTCTTTTTTTTTATCAGTAAGCTCCCTGAAATAATTCAATTATTTTGTTAAAATGTCATCTCAAAAGGGTGCCATTACAATGTGAAAATTTTAAAAGAAATTACTTTTGTAAGTTCAGTATTGTAAAGTGTATTTATTGGAGTCTAGGAAACTGTCATGAGCACTGAAAAGTACAGCTATTTTGTTTGTTTGTATGTGCACTTGTCATAGCGCCCCTTCAAGCTCTCTCTCTCTTGCTACTCAGAGGCGCTCTCGACTGCAGCGCGGACACTGCATCGGTGTTTCACGCCGAAGCGCTGAGAAATTGCGAGTGAAGGACTTGCCCAAAGTCCTTTCGCGGTGAGGTGGATTCGAACCTCGAACCTTCCGGCTTCAAAGCAATGACGCCACCACTACACCAGATGTTACAAATACAATACAATACACTTAGTCATTTATAACGCGGATTAACAAAACAAGTCTTGCACAAGAGCGCGCTTCACTACAGATCTAGTTATAATGCAATGAAAATAAATGAGTTTTTAACTTTGATTTAAATTCTGCAACAGATGAGCACTGGCGAATGAAGGTTGGAAGACTGAATGTCGTTGTAATCATCATCATCATCATCATCATCATCATCATCATCATCATCATCATCATCATCATCGTCATCATCATCATCATCATTATCATCATCATCACTATCGTAATAATCGTTATCGTCACCATCACCACATCTACCACCACAACCCCCACCACCGCCACCACCATCACCACTACCACCACTAACAACAACAACAACAACAATAAAAACAACACCAACAACAACAACATCAACATAACCACCAGCATCATTATCGTCACCATCACCACATCTACCACAAACATCACCACCACCGCTACCACCACCACCAACAGCAACCGCAACAACACCATTATCGTCATCATCATCATCATCATCATCATTATCATCATCATTATTGTTGTCACCATTTCCACCTCTACCACCACCACTACCACCACCACCATCGTCGTCATCGTCGGCGTCGTCATCGTCGCCATCATCATCATCGTCGTCGTCATCATCATCGTCATCATCATCATCATTATCATCATCACCATATTTACCACCATTTCCTCCACAATCACCACTATCGACACGGCACGTATAGCACCGAGCAAAGAGTACCTTGGGCTTGGATGCCCAAACTGTCTTTGCAATTATCATCATCATCATCATCATCATCATCATCATCATCATCATCATCATCATCATCATCATCTTTATCACCATTATGAATATCATCGTCGTCGACGTCGTCATCATCATCATCGTGACTACCTCCATTGCCGCTACCACCAACACCATCATCATCATTGTCGTCGTTAAAACTATTATCAATGTCGTCGTCATCGTAATCGTTATCGTTGTCTATATTATCGTAATTATCACCACCATCACCAAAGGCACCATCATCATCATTATCGTCACCATTACATCTACCACCACCACCATCGCCACCATCACCACTATCGGCAGCAACAGCAGCAGCAACACCGACTTCGTCATCATCATCAACATTTTCATCATCATTGTCATCATCATTATCATCATCATCATCATCATCATCATCATCATCATCATCATCATCATCATCATCATCATCATCATCATCATCATCATCATCATCATCATCATCATCATCATCATCATCATCATCATCATCATCATCATACTCATCATCATCATCATCATCATCATCAAAATTATCATTATCATCATCAACAACATTATCATCATCATCATTATCGTCATAATCTCCATCAACATAGCTACTACCACCACCACACTCAACAAGGCATGTAGCGCCGAGCAAAGAGGAGTTTGGGCATGGATGCCCAATATGTCATTATAATCATCATCATCAGCATCATCATCATCATCATCATCATCATCATCATCATCATCATCATCATCATCATCATCATCATCATTCAATTCAATTCAATTCAATTCAATTCAATTCATTTTATTGCAACCATCAACATACACAATAGACATAGTAGGCCTATAACATGCTTCACATAATCGGATGGCAACAAGGAAGGCCCTAAGGGATGAATATCCCGCTAACAGGGACACCTAATTACTTATCAATTTTAACAGATGGCTAGACGGTTGACATAATGAATTGAACAATAGGCAACAAAGAACAGCATAAGATGAAAATTAATGTAGTAAACTTAACTAAAGAACGCAAAACAAACACAAAAATAATAATAAAATCAAATAAAATCAAATCAGTGCCTACAAGGTTAAATATCTTTGCAGTCATTAACCAAATAGTTGCGCAGTAGTGTTTTTGCCCTTTGTAAACTGGAAGCTTGTTGAACATGATTAGGAAACGAGTTCCATATACCTGGTCCAGTATATTTAATATGGAATCTTCTTGAATTTAAACGAGCGGATATGGCTCGATAATGAGAGGAGTTCCTAGTAGAATAGTAGTGTATTTCAGATCCTTTTTGGAAGTACCCTGCAAAGTTAAGGGGAAGAAGATCATGGGTGAACCGATACATAAAGATTCCTATCTGAAAAGTCATTATTTGGTGAAATTTTAATAAATTTAATGATTGAAATAAAGGACTTGAGTGAATAAAAGGCTTAACTCCAGCTATGATACGTATTGCACGTTTTTGGAGAAGTACTAATTTATTGAGCCTGGATTTATATGTATATGCCCAAACTAAATTACAGTATGAGAGATAAGGATATATTAATGAATAGTACAATTTAACACGAATAGTGGGGGGGAGTATATGGGAGGTTCGACGAAGGATACCAACACTTTTTGCAACCTTGGCAGAGATATATTTAATATGATCATTCCATGTGAGGTGTTGATCTATGTGCACACCAAGAAATTTAGTGGAGCTAACCTGCGTTATGGAGGTATCATTAATAGACAGTTGCAATTCATTCTGGGGGCACATCTTTTTATTAGTTCGAAATAGCATAAAGTTAGTTTTATCTATGTTTAAGGAGAGTCTATTAGCAGAGAACCATTCGGCTATGAAGACAAGCTCATTGTTTACTGTTTGTATTAGACTCTGGTAGGATTTATGAGAGTGAAAGACATTTGTATCGTCGGCAAACAGGATGAATGAAAGAGTAGGAGATATATTAGGCAAGTCATTAATGTATAGAAGAAAAAGCAAGGGTCCGAGATTAGAACCTTGGGGTACTCCATATCTAACAACTCTTAAATCTGAGAAAGCTCCATTGCAGGAAACGCACTGGAGACGTCTTTCAAGATAACTGGCAAACCATGCAAGCTAATTGGACGCCTCTGATGCCATAATTAGCTAATTTTTTTAATAGGATCTCATGATTCACAGTATCAAAGGCCTTTGCTAAATCGAAGAAGATACCAATAGAATATTCATTGTTTTCAAAGGCCTTAGAAATTTTATCATACATATCAATTAAAGGCATAAAAGTAGATCGACCAGATTGAAAGCCATATTGGTATGGAAAAATAATATGAGATTTTTCCACATATTTATTGAGCCTATCATGCATTATTTTTTCAAAGTACTTGGCAAAAAAAGGAAGAATGGATATGGGCCTATAGTTAGAAGGGTTCTCCCTGTCACCCTTTTTAAAAATTGGGACTATTTTTGCAATTTTTATAGCATCAGGTACAACTCCAGTGTTAAGGGAGCAATTAATTATTTCAGCTAGTTGGGTTGCGATTGGAGAAATGCAAGAATTAGCAATATGGGGGTCGATATCATCAACGCCACGGCTGTGACTGTCGTGGATCAAGTGGCTCAAGTTTTTTAGTTCCTCATCATCATCATCATCATCATCATCATCATCATCATCATCATCATCATCATCATCATCATCATCATCATCATCATCATCATCATCATTGCATTCCGACGGTCTGTAGAATGGTGGTGAAGACTGTGTAAGGCATATAGTCGACGCTGTCGTATCAAAGTGAATAGTCAGATCTGGCGAAGTGCCATGAGTCGTGCCATTAGAATTATCTAATAATTATTGTAGAATAAATTGGCAAATTTTGATGGTGCATGTGTGTGCAGGGCCGGATTAAATAGTATGCTATGTCTGCCATGGCGGCGGGCCCCCGCCGTCAGAGGGCCCCGACGATTTTATATGCTCTTGGTTAATTAAATTTTAACCTTGTGGCCTCTTAATCCCTTATGTCCTCTAACTAAGAAAAAGTGGCCCTCACATCCTCGAACAACAATAAACTGGCTGTAATGTAAAAAAAAACGGTTGGGAATCACTGGTATATATGTAAGTATGCATGTATATATATATATAAATGTATGTATGTAGGCATGTATGTATGCATGTGTACATGTATGTTTGTTAGTCCAGCATGCACACCCACAGTTCCAATTAACAATGATAGAAACCACCGAGAATACCCACCCCCGCCCAGCCCACAGCCGCCACGCAAGTTTATCGCACCTATTAACCTCAATCCTTCCATCTAGACAAAGACCCGCCTGAGTTGGGTTGCGAGAAGGGCGAAAGAGAGGGTTGTGGCGGGGTGGGGTGAATACCCGTAACTGGACATCTGGATAGCATGAGTTGCATCGCTAATTATCAGTGGGGTGGTGGATGTCGGGGACTTTGGGTGGGTGGAGCGGGGTATGGAAAAAAGTTGGGTGGTGCTTGGTGGCATTGGGCTGGAGTGGGGTTGCGACAGAGCCGAGTTGAAAACAAAGTAAAACATTATTTTTTTCATGAAATCCGTATGTTGAAAATTTCCCAATTTGGGTTGGCACCATGGGCGAAATTTGGTTTCCGTTCTTGGAGGGGCTAAGGCCTTCTTGGTGGGTGAAGGTCCGGGAAAATATACCATTTACACCGTTAAAAATGAATCTGGGTCTTCTTGGGGTCACAGGGGGTGACTTAGCCCCCCCTAGACCCTGATCAACTCCGCCCATGGTTGGGAGGCAGTAAAGGATGGGGTCGTGGGTGGGGTGGACCAGGATTTGTGTGGGTGAAGGTAAAGTGAGGGGGTACGGTTGGGGTATGTAATGCGGTGGAACTGGGCTGAAAATAAAAGTTAAATATTACATTTTTCGTGAATTTCGTGTGTTTAAAATTTTGCTCCTATGTCTTGGCGTAGCGGGAAAATATCCGTGGCGGTCAGTGTTCATTCGATAATCTACATAGCGCTCTTTCAAGAAAAAACTACTCAGAGGCGCTCCCGACTCCAGTGCTCCCAAAAAGAACAGTTTTAAGTTTACTAAGGAAGAATCCGGGTAGATTTTCAGAATGTAGGCGTAGCTCAAAATGAAGGCCATTGCAGACCACTGGACCAACCACAGAAAAGGCTCGATTCTTCAAAGTAGCAGTAGGGCCTACGCGCAAAAACCACCACCACCACCACCACCACCACCATCATCATCAATCATCATCATCATCATCACCACCACCACCACCATCGCCCCCACCACCACCAACCACCACCACCATCATCATCATCGTCGTCGTCGTCGTCGTCATCATCATCATCATCACTACAACCACCACCGTCGTCGTCATCATCATCATCACTGCCACCGCCATCGTCGTCGCCGCCGCCGCCGTCGTCGTCGTCATCGTCATCACCACCACCACCACCACCACCACCATCATCATCATCATCACCACCACCACCACATCCTCCACCGCCGTCGTCGTTGTCGTCACTGTCGATGACAGTCCGCTTTAACGACTGTACGCAAACCTTAAGTCTAGCTATAATTATGTTTGTGCATCTGTTCATGCTTATGTATGTATATGCGTTTGGTTATCTGATTGTCCCTTTATTAGTCTGAAGATCTGTCTAACTGTGGTTCTTGTTGTCACCGTCTGTATGTCTGTCTATCTATAAGTCTAAATGTCTTTCCGTCTGCCCGTCATTAGGTGTGTCTATCTAGACGGCTGTATGTTTGCTCGTCTGTCAGTCTACCAGTCTGTCTGTCTGTCTGCATGCCTGTATTTTGGATTATAGAGAGGAAGAAGAGGAGGAGCAGATGCTAGTTAAAAGTCACGAGGGGCTTTCATTGGAATGAGATGACCATTGGGCAGAAATGCTTCAGTGCTAGAGTTTCACATTTATAGAATGGCTTGGCTGTAAGTACAATCTCAATGGACTCTATAACTGTTTTCAATTTTGAAAGAGCCTTTGGTAAGTTTTGAAATTATATGTTCAGGTCAACTCCAATGCATTTGACTTGACGAGTTTTCCACCATGACCCTTGCACATAACGCTGCTGCTGCTGCTGCTGCTGATGATGATGATGATGATGATGACGATGATGACTATGATTATGATGATTACGACATTCGCGCAACTGTAAGCTAGAATTCACCAAGAGATGCAAGTGCTTACAGTCTGGTTTGCCGTAAGCTACTACGCGATGGGTGGATGATGCCAAGTAACTACCTGCTTTAGCTCCCCAGCTGAGATGTAACTATGTGGCTCTGAAAACTATATCAGCCAATTAGGATTAGACACTGATATAAATTTTATCTTATATCACCATTCGCAACACACCATTTGTTCTTCTACCGTTTTCCAAGCATGGGCGCCCGCAGAAATTTTCGCAGTGGGGGGCAAAATTTGTACGATAAGCCTAGTCACGATTAAATTTTGTAGTAGCAAGAGCTTAAAAATGCAATGCTGCATGGAAATTAGGAATAGGCCTACGAGTATTTTTCAAAGAGGTTTCTTATGCAAATTTCTCAGTTTTATTTTGTGCATAATTTTTAATATGAATAGTTTTCTTAGAAATTTGTTACAAATTAAATAGCAGATCTATGCTAAAAAGTAGTTTTTTAGAGGTGCGCTATATAATTCCATAGAATGAATGAATGACTAAATGAACGGAAAAGATGTCCGTTTGCAAGGGGAAATTGCTCCTCTAGTTGCCTCTAAAGCGCCACTCGAAAGCCAATTGCAGGGCACCAGCAGTTTCACTTGTTCTGCATCGAGTCAGAAGCCTATTCCAAAGAGTAGTCAGAAAGAGGTCCGAGTCTGGTAGCCAGAGGGCCAGAGTAACTGTTAATGCGGGTGTCGTTTAGGAAGGTGGAGGATCCAAGGATCAGGTGATTGTGGTGGGTATCAATTCTTTTGAACAGATCTCTTTGTCAGCTTTGGGTGTAAATCCAGAGCCAAGTTTATCTACAGTTTGACCTCCCTGGATTCTGTACTGACAGCTTGCTAAATGGACAAAATGGAGCCTGGCTTATAGCGGACTTGGTTTATATAATTACAATGCTGGTGAAAAAGCAGATCTCCCTGATGAAATTTCAGTGTACATTGAGAAATTTTCAAATGTTTGCGTTAGTATTTAATTTTTTGCAGTTGTGATTAATTGCATTACTGGATTACAGCTGGATTCCACTTAAAAAATTAAGTATGCCATAATCGATAGGCCTGCTGTTTGCATGGGTGCCCACAGAAAGCTTGAAAGCCAATGGTCATTGCAAGAGTTTTTAGAAAGAGCTTGAACATGCAAGGCAGAAGGTTATAAAAGCATGTTTTTTTCTATAGAGATATCTAAATGTGGATTTCTGACTTTCATTGTCTGTATCATTCGTATTAATGGTGCATAATGCAAAGAAATTTGCTAAAAATCCAAAAGTAGTAGTTTAAAAAACATAGGTTTCAATTTTCCAGGGGGGCAAGTGCCCCCCCTTGACCCTATGTGCGGGCGTCCATGTTTCCAAGATTGCTATCTTGGGAGTGCTCCCGAATAGATTTCTGAAAGGTGCACTATATAAATGCATAGACTACACAAATTAAAAATCACATTCATCCTTGATTTGTTGCCCTGCCAGAAATTTTACCATGGGAGATGTTGTTTGGGCATATTGCTTCTTACTGTTCACGTCCGTCCGCTCTGTGGCAGGGCAAATATTCTGGTGGCTCAAAAGTTTCTGCAGGGAAAATTCTGTTGCTGTCTATCCACATTACAATTTACAACTAACAGCGTAAGCCTAGCTGTCGCTTTCTTGTTTTTCAAATGAATCGTAAGCATTTGCATAGACAGTAGACCTATATACCTGACTGTTACTTTATTTGCTGAACACTTTGCTTTCGAAATGCTGCTCGAAAGAGGATTTGCAATGCTTCACTAAATCGCCGAGATTGGTCTACAGGTTGGGCCATAAAAATATCCCAAAGTCTTTTGCCCATAATCTTGGCCAGAGGTAGTAGTTTTTTAATTAACTTTTTAAGCCTAAAGAAAATTCATATTCACGCATGATGGCCAGATTTAGTAAAAAAATATTCAAACAGAACAAAAGTTGGATCACTTTTAGTGAGAGCACTCACTGCTATATGACGATTCAAAAAACATGACGCAGCAAAAAGTAACAAAAACGAATTTATTAAGTAACATCTCATATAACACTGGTCAACAAATTTTAACTTTTTTTGTTTCCGAAAAAACGTTGCCTGTTTTCTATAGAAGTTGACGTGCTGAACACGGTGGTGTTCTCAGAATTTTTGTATCACGTAAGGTTTTTGAGAAAATGGGTATGCAAGATTTTAACTGAAATGCTTGTTTATTGCATACATTTGCAATATACTATAATTTAATTTCATTGGAAAACAAATCTTTATAACAGTTCTACCTCATAATATTGGGTGCTGATGATGACTGTATCACTTAAAAATGTTGAGAAACATGAAATTAAAGGTTTTTCATAGTTATTCCCTGTTCAGTTACACATGTACAATGTATACATGATGCTGCTAAAGTTCCATAGATCTAAAATGCTTTGATGCTGATTTTCGTTTGTATTCTTTGTCTGCACATCTCGCTGCAGTGTCAAACACTTGTCAGACAACACTGCTGGATTCCAGTTTCCCTTATACCGGTTTTCCACTGTGGCAATTTCCTTGTGTTCATCGCTAGATTTGTGAGGAACTTGGGAAGAAGTTCAAGTGGAAATGCAAGATGTGAATCTTAAGTGACATGACTTTTTTTGTTGCCTTTTATGTCAGTATGCTGTAAGATTTTGTTACCAAGTTTATTGTAATTTGGAGTTCTATAGTTACCAAGAAAATTCTCCACAACATCCTTCAGTGCTTCCAGGTGATTGTCTTTGGTCCCTCCCACAGATGTTCAAACTACTTGTCATTGATGATGTGTCTGATCTGTGGACCCACAAAAATGCCTTCCTTGATCTTGGCATCCCTCATTCTTGGGAATTTCTGTTGTAGATAAAGAACATCTTCAGTCCGTGTGCAGAAAATCTTCAGCACCCTTGTGCATGGCTTTTAAAAATTTTTACCGGTTCCAGCTTTAAGTGAAGAGAAGGCAGAAATATCTGTTGGACCGATTTCTGTCCATTACTTGGTGACAGCAAACTCCAGTCTTGAATCCAGTTGTTCTGCTTTTGCTTTCGACAAACCTAAGTCTCTAAAAGGTCGTTCAATTCCGACTATGTGAATGAGATGAGGTTCGCCAGACATAGACCTACCTACTTTAAAATCCGGGTCACTGTCAGCAACTACAGGGTGCGCCAAAAAAAGACCTCCTAGGTTTATTGACAATATTTTGACCAAAAGTAAAAATTTCCAAATGAAATTTTACAGGCTTATAAACAATTCATATTTCCACATTATGGCAAAATTTCATCAAAATATTTCAAACGGAACAAAAGTTACATCACTTTTAGTGACGTCACCCACGTTTTTTGACGATTCAAAAAGCAAAGCGCAGGAAAAATTAGGTTTTATGCTAATATCTTGGCCAAAAGTAAGAGTATCGAAATGAAATTTTACAGGCTTAAAGACAACTCATATTTGCACAAGGTGGTCAGATTTCATCAAAATATTTCAAACAGGACAAAAGTTATACCACTTTTAATGACGTCACCCACCGTTTTTTGACGATTCAAAAACGAAACACAACAAAAAGTAACAAAACACGATTTTATCATGTCCACTCTCAAATAACTGTTGTCAAATGAACTTGGTAGTGCTTCACAACTTGTGTTCAATGTGCCCACCCCCAGTGCCAGCACTTCTTTTGAGTATCTTTGCAAAGTTCTTGATGGACCTCTGATTAATCTGACAGATTCCTTATTTACCAATTTGATTGTCATCTTGCTAAGTGACTTCTCAGTGACGTGCAGCTTCGCTGGTACCCTGTTTCTTTTTAAATAGTAATAATAATGATCACCTGGCAATATCAAGGCCATCTGAAAACAATTATTTAAGATGAGACTTAATAAAATCGTGTTTTTGCTACTTTTTGCTGCGTTACGTCTTTGAATCGTCAAGAAATGGGGGGGGGGGTGACCTCCCTAAAAGTGGTATAACTTTTGTTCCGTTTGAAATATTTCGATGGAATCTGACCACCATGTGCAGATATGAATTGTCTTTACGCGTATAAAATTTCATTTCGATATTCTTACCTTTGGCCAAGATATTAGCCAGAATAATTAGATTGGTTTTTGTTACTTTTTATTGCGTCGCGTTTTTTGAATCGTCAAAAAACGGTGGGTGGCCTCACTAAAAACGGTATAATTTTTGTTCTGTTTGAGATGTTTTGATGAAATCTGGCCATTATGTGTAATTATGAATTGTCTTTAAGACTGTAAAATTTCATTTGGAAATTCTTTCTTTTGGTCAAGATATTGGCAAAACACATAGGGGGTCTTTTTTGGCGCACCCTGTATGTCGTTCCTGGCAGGATCAATGCAGCAGCATCTTCATCTTCGTCGTCTAAACTCCATTTCTCTGTTGGCTTCGCTATATGAAGACTTTCATTGTACGGGCTTGTATCATTGTCGAAAGAAGATCTGGGAATTCAGTTTACTTTCCTATTCTTGCCCGAGAAACCAGAAACATTAGTGAGACAAACTTAGCAGCCGGTCGCAGTCATGATCTTAATGCTCTCGCCAGGCAAACAGCATTGCTTTCACAGGACCCCCGGAGTCAAACTCTAAGATCTGCAGCACATCTTCCACAGCAAATGAGAGGCACACATTCCTTGGCTTTCTCTCCAGTCTTGCAACCAAAGTACAGCTCACAGCTTTATTGACAAGTCCAGTCTTTGTGTGTCTCTGAGGTTTACTCATATAGCATAGCCTACTCTCCACAACTGTAGCAAAATGTACATGTATCACATTTCATGCAACACTGGCGAGATAATTCTGCGGCCAACAACCGTCTTAAAATATATTTTACTTTAAAGCTTATCTGAAAATAAGCTAGCTAACTTGTTATGCATCTTGAATACATGTATACAAAACTAAACTTTGGAAATGCGACTTCAAACTACGAACAAACTGATGTCAACTTCCTCAGTGGGATATGCATGTAGAAATATGCAGAGAAGCGGTTCTAATAGTGCTTAGAACTTTTGCAGGAAGATTCTAACAGCATTAATGCATATGCAGACCCAAGTTTATATTTTATTATGCAAGACAAACATAAATGTAAACTGTCCTAAGTGCATGCCTGGACATACCTCAGTTACACGAAGCTTATTATAACGTTATATCTGAAAAATGGAAATAAACAGAAAAAATGAGATTTCTCAAAAACGGTACGTGATGGGACAATTTCAATGTCATTTTCGTGATCAGCAGCAGAAACTGCATAAGAAACACCTGAAAGTGTTCAGGAAACAAAATCACTGTTCACCAGTGGTATAATTGGTGTCAAATAAATTTGATATTTGATATAGAAAATCGTTATTATTGTGGCGTTCGTGCCCCTGCTGCCATGTGAGACACACAAGGGGCGTCGAGCTGCTCGCTTCCCGGGCGACCCATGAATTTACCAGGATCCTCGTTCCCATGTCTGTAACAGTTAATTTCCCGGAGAGACGGCTCACGCTGCCCACACGCTACCGGACCGAGTCAAGCTGAGGTCCGGCGGCAGTAGAGACCGGCAGCGGCCGAAACTCCCAACTTCACACTTAGCCTGTCTACGGAACACGCGCCGCCGCCGTGTACAAAGTACGCGGCGCGCTTCCCGAGTGCTCGCCTCACTCGCCCAACGGTCAACAGCGACAACCGGCACTTCACCGGGACTTTGCCTTCTCGGCGGACGCTCGGAAGAGCGTCGTGGTGGATGCTGGTCTGTTTACGGGTAACTGAGGAAAAAATAAAGACTTGGCGGTCTTGGGGGAACAGGTAACAGGTAGTCCCGTCTCCGAAGAGACTTATTAATTGTCGTATATTCTACTGGCGCCGTTCGCCCTTAACTCAACAGTTACGGACCTCAGGTAAAAACCCTGATTTCAGAACTTGGTCTTTACTCTTAAGCTTTAATCTGCTTCCCTTGCTCTTAGTTTGCTAAGCCCACAAACGATCCTCTACCCGAGGGGAGCGACAACTTTCTACGGTACCAATAATAAACCCGAAGAACTTGGTGCCCCTGCTTTGCTAATTCGAACGTATATCATCGAGACGTCGGCTTCATGCGCACCCGTGGAGTCACCACTCTCCACTACAGAAAACCCGTAACCTTCACGTTACGTTTAAAGGACTCTCAACGATCGCCAAGACGGCAGGATCGTGAATGCAACACGTAGCTTCCCTTGCAGGTAGGAGCCCAACCCAAGCCCTGCAGAATCACTAACACGTGTAGCCAAACGGTAACCGGATACTTCACCAGGGGATTTCACCCTATACTCCACCGTTTCCTCCCGCAGACCTACAAAGCTCCGGCGTCTCTGACCGTATTATCACGTACCCCTGAACGGAAGATTAAACCCAGAGAGATCGATGCCAAGGTACCAAACGATGACAGATCACTACACAAGCTCTCACAACCGCATACACTCAGGATCGCCAAATCGTATTCAAATGGCCAAAGCCAACTCTGTCGAGACAGTCTAACACAACCGAATACACTATGAACGAATGAACGAGTCACAGTACGTATGGAGTAGTCGGTAACTACTCCACGTTATAAGCAGCGCACCGTGTGGCAGGCTTTATTCCACCGGCAACACGCTATGCTTTGGCTTAAACGCCCCAATCGGTCTTCCGTATAACAACGACCGAAACCTAAATTCCAACGAAACCGGTTTCAGATTCTTTTCTACCAACCAAATGGCTACCTAACGAGAGTCAGGGTTACTCCCGCGAGTTACCGGAAAATTATCTTTTACACGTATCTCTCTTGTGGCCTGTCCGCCACATTATCACGTACCCCTGAACGGAAGATTAAACCCGGAGAGATCGATGACAAGGAAGAGAACCCTGAAAGATCACTCTACAAGCTCTCACAACCGCATACACTCAGGATCGCCAAATCATGTTCAAATGGCCAAAGCCAACGGTGTCGAGACAGTCGAACACGACCGAAATCACTATGAACGAATTCACGAACACAGGACGTATGGAGTATTCGGCAACTACTCCACGTTATAAGCGACGCACCGTGCGGCAGGCTTTATTCCACCGGAATAACGCTGTCTGCACGCTATAGTTTGGCTTAAACGCGAACATCGGTCTTCCGTATGAAAAATGGCAATATTATAGGAAATCGTTAACTGAGGTTCGTACGTCCTCTTAAACTCATCCAGGGTCAATATACATGTATGTACGCCTATCAGGAAGGTTATCCCGACCCGACATGGGGTACCTTCGGTCAAAAAGTTATCATGTATAAAAGTGAACTAGAACGGATTTCAAGTATTTTAAAGCGTTCTTAGACACTCTCTTTTATGTACTCACATAGTCTAATATTATGTCTTGTGGCCTGTCCGCCACATTATTATTTAGAAAAAAATAGGTACCAGCATAGCTGCACGTCGCTGTGACATCATTTAGCAAGATGACTGTTAAGTTGGTAAATAAAGAATTTTTCTGATTAGTAATTTTGTTTTTAAGATAATACAATCGAAATTTTTATCAAATTAAAGTGCCCAAGGTGTTGGTGGCAGGCAAAATTTGTATTCATACACTTCATGAACAAGGCCTTAGGGATAAATCTATAATCGCCGCTTAATCTGATGAATAGTGATTGCAGAGAAATGAAGAGCTAAATAATTTATTGAAATAGAGAGTTAAGAAATGTGCGTTTATGAAAGGAGATCGGTTCAACGTCAATATTACTGTAATGTTTTCATTGAGAAGAACCAATGGTTCCAAATATCCGGATTTGAACCCGATGATTTTAACAGTGGAGAGCTATTGCTCGAGAAATACCTCAATCTGCAGCCAAAAACCAAGAACGATAACAGAATGAAAATTGATGGTCGCACTGGAGCTGATTGGGAAGATGTATCTCTGGAACACATCACCAAGTCCATTCAAAAACTGTGCAAAAGACTCAAAACAAGTGTGAGCATTGTTGGTGGACACATTAACACAAGATGTGGTGTACTATCAGGCTCATTTGATAGCTATGATATTATTATTTGAGATTAGACTTATAAAAAAAATCGTTTGTTGCTACTTTTTGTTGAATTATGCTTTTGAATCGTCGAAAAGTCGGTTGTCTCACTAAAAGTCATATAACTCTTGTTCTATTTGAAATATTGCGGTGAAATCTGGCCAGCCTGCGTAAATAATTATGAAATTATTGTCTTTATGCCTGTAAAATTTGATCAATTTTTTACTTCTGGCTAAGATAATTATTGGCAAAAACCTTAGGGGTCTTTTTCATGGCACACCCTGTATAAGTATTCTAGGATTTACTTTTCAAATGTCAAAGAATTCGGTTTCATGGCTTCGCCCATTTGATCCTCTGACCAGCCAACCCTAATAGTGTAGGGTGGGTGATTTATGGCATGCATGGTTGCGCAAAACTATAGGCCTATGTGAGCCCATACTACCGAACACGCGACTCGCCCTCTGCCCTGGTTACTTGTGTGACTGCCTGGCTATGCCCGGGCTGCAAAAAGTGTCTGGCGCCGCCACTGATCTAGTCTCGCGCCCATAGGCCTGCCTATGTTTTTAATTCGATGTATGGGATAATAAATTCTACGATGCCAATACTGAAATAAAAGTTTACGTTGCCCAGCAGCATCACTGCGCCAGAGATGACTTCGTTAATATTAAACTGTCTATAGGCAACCTTGCTAATAAATATTATTCTATTCTAAACCGACTATCGCTAGCTCATGGGCGGAGACCTAGGGGGGGACAGGGGGGACGGTCACCCCAATAAAAGTGTTGGGGGGGACGGCCCATGCATTTGTCCCCCCCAATGTTTGAGCGCCAAGACTTTTTCGGCGGCGAAAATGTATGCGAAAATGGAAATATTTCGGCAAGATTTGGCCCGGATGACTAAAAAAAAAAAAAAAAAAAAAAAAAAAAAAAAAAAAAAAGGTCATCAACTTTTTTGGCGGCGAAAATAGATTTTTTTTCACAGATTTTGCCGGTCGTCAGAAATTTTTCGGAAAATCTCGCGTCTTTCCGTCCCCCTCAATTCTCGGCCCAGGTCTCCGCCTATGCGCTAGCTAAGGCATTTTCTTTTGCGCATCTGTGTCATTAAAATCTGCTACAACTAGGCTACATGCTCCTGATCGGTCGTATACAATGAAATGCGTAATTATGCAATTTCAGATGCAACAGAGGTTTCCTTCTGACTTAATCATCCGTATGCTGAAAATTTTATGGGGTTATGATGGGGCGCGGTAGCTGATGTGGATTTTGGTAGTGTCGAGGTTTGTGCGGGTGAAGGCGGGGTTAGGTGGGGGAGGTTGGAATATGAGGTGCGGAAGGTCCGGGTCGAAAAATTATTTTTTTATGATTTCCATAGGTTGAAAATGTATGTGTTGGGCGAGGTAGGGCGGTATGGGATGGGATCATGTGGGGCGGGCCAAGCCGGTGTTTGTTGGGGCAGTTGAGGCATGAGGTTGGAGTAGAGTAGGGTGGGCGCGAATTGGTGGGTAGTGGTAGGGCGAGAAACTAAAAATTTATTCAGAATGGTGAGTCTGTGCGTGGCTGGTTGGGGTGGAGCGAGGGTAATGGAGTTGGCTTGGTGAGGTGGGTCCGTGGTGGGTACAATGGGACCGGGATGATAACGAAGTGAACTATCATTTTTTCATTAACTTAGTATGTTAAACATTTTACGGGATAAGGTGGGGCGCGGCGGAGGATGGAGATTTGGGTGGGGCCAGGGTTTGTGTGGGTGAATGCGGGGTGAGGTGGGAAAGAGTTTGAATATGGGGTGCGGAAGAGCCGGGTTGAAAAAGTAATTTTTTTAATTCCATACGTTGACAAAATAATGTCCGTGCATGTTGGGTGCGGTAGGGCGGTGTGGGGATGGGGTCTTGGGGGTGGGGCCAGGCCGTGGATGGGTGTTGGCGGTTGTGGTATGGGGTTGGGGTAGTGCCTGGTGGAGCGAAGTGCAAACATGGTTTGGACGAGAAAAACATTTCTCAAGGGGTGGGGATGTGGGTTGGCGCAGTGTATGGAAAAAAATGGGGTGGTGCTTGGTGGGATGGGGCCGGGGTGAAAACAAAGTCAAACATTATTTTTTCCATGAATTTCGTATGTTGAAAACTTCCAAATTTTGGGTGGGGGCGTTATAGAATGGGAATTGGGTGGGGTTGGCCCGATTTTGGGTGGGTGAAGGTAGAGTGAGGTGAGTACGGTTGGGGCTTATGTATTGAGGTGGGACGGGTTGAAAATAAAAGTTAAATATTATATTTTGCATGAATTTCATGTGTTGATAATTTTGCGTCTATGTCTTGGCGTAGCGGGAAAATAGCTGTGATGGTCAAAGTGTTCTTTCGAAAATTTATTTAACGCCCTTCCAAGAAGAAACTACTCAGAGACGCTCCCGACTCAAGTGAACCAAAAAAGAACAGCTTTAAGTTTATTAAGGAGTAATCCTGGTAGAGTCCCTTCATCTCATAGTGTAGGCGGTAATGCGTCGTAGTTTCTCACTTTTAACTGAATTTAATATAGATATCTTATCTTATCGGACCATTTATAAAGCGCTTCTCGCACCAAGACCTTTTCAGAAGCGCTCCCTGTGCGTTCAACACTGAGAAATCAAACATGTTTTTAGACGAGAGAAAGACGAGGAAAGACTACCATAGACGGACCAGGAATGGGGTAGTGGGGCGGCTGAGGAATGGGCTTGAGGTAATTGTAATTGTAATTGTAATCGTACATTTATATAGCGCCACTTCAAGAGAACTCCTCCTAATCGCTCCCGACCTGACACCAAACCACAATCAAAGAGAATGGTTTTCAAACGTTTGCGGAAAAGGGGCAAAGAAAGACAAAAAAAGTTCATTACGGAGACTAATAGGTAATTTATTCCAGAAAGACGAACCGACCATAGCAAAGCTTCTATGTAGCACTGTGGAAGATCGAGCCATAAGGAGGTAGGGCTGAAAATTTTATGGGTTAAGCTTATATATTATGTGTCGGTGTTTGTTTGTCCAGAATGCATACCCACAGGTCAATTTCTGAAGTTCCAATGGACATCGATTGAAGCTGAAAAATTTTATGGGTTAAGCTTATATATTATGTGTCGGTGTTTGTTTGTCCAGAATGCATACCCACAGGTCAATTTCTGAAGTTCCAATGGACATCGATTGAAGCTGAAAATTTTATGGGTTAAGCTTATATATTATGTGTCGGTGTTTGTTTGTCCAGAATGCATACCCACAGGTCAATTTCTGAAGTTCCAATGGACATCGATTGAAGCTGAAAATTTTATGGGTTAAGCTTATATATTATGTGTCGGTGTTTGTTTGTCCAGAATGCATACCCACAGGTCAATTTCTGAAGTTCCAATGGACATCGATTGAAGCTGAAAATTTTATGGGTTAAGCTTATATATTATGTGTCGGTGTTTGTTTGTCCAGAATGCATACCCACAGGTCAATTTCTGAAGTTCCAATGGACATCGATTGAAGCCGCCGGGACACCCACCCCGCCCCCAGCCCTCACCCCGCCACACAAGTTAGGTTGGGAGGCGAAAGGCAAATTTCCGGGAAGACTTCAGTATCATTACATCGCACCCATTAACCTCAAACCTCACAGCTACATGTAGACAAAGAGGGGCGAGGTGAGGGCTAGGCCGTGGTCAAGTGCATACGCGCAACTGAACATCTGGATAGCATAATGAGCTGCATCGCTAATTATCAGAGGTGATTATGTTTGATGTGGCGCTTCGATGTTCAAGGCGCGGTGACGCCATGCAGGGATCGCTTGGTATTTAGGTGGCCAAGACTCAACTCAACTAGACAGACAGACGGACAGGCACACCGACAGACAGCTTGGCAGGAGAACAACCCAACGGACTTATGAGTAGACAGACAGAGGGGTAGACACACAGATCGACATGTTGGCAGGCGAATACACCAACAGACTTACGTGCAGACACACTCTTACGTAAAAACTCTTGCACGCAAAGACAGAGACAAGAGCAAACATGCAAATGATAAAACGGCCACAAAGAGCGAAGGGCAGAGAGAGAGAGAGAGAGAGAGAGAGAGAGAGAGAGAGAGAGAGAGAGAGAGAGAGAGAGAGAGAGAGAGAGAGAGAGAGAGAGAGAGAGAGACAGAGACAGAGACAGAGACAGAGACAGAGACAGAGAGAGAGACAGACAGACAGACAGACAAAGGGAAGGACAGAAATAGAGACGAACATTCAGCCTTAAAAGTAAACTCGTGCCGTTCAACAGTTCAATGAAGTTGAAGAAGGCTTCCAATGACAGAATTTGTGTTAGAAATCACTATTAGGTCGACACGAAAGAAGAGTTTAACGTGAGTTCAGTGTTGGAATAATAAGCGCCTTTATATCGCGAGAAGGACGACAGAATGATCTTGTAGACCTAATGGTTATCTCCTGCCATTCTTCTGCCAAAAATTATTGCTTCACGGTCAGACATCCAGACATCTAGCCTACTTGACAGGCAGACAGACCAACATACTAACACCCAGACATAGGCACACAGACAGGCAGGTTGCGGACAGATAAGAAGACTAACAAGGGGTTGTGAAATGGTACAAACACTCAGACAGACAACCAGGCAAACGGAAAGACAAACAGACTTTAGCGCAGACAGAGATACAAACAGACATACGCTCAGACAGACAGCGGGATAGACACGCAGAAG
Source organism: Lumbricus terrestris (assembly GCA_949752735.1). Classification (NCBI taxonomy): domain Eukaryota; kingdom Metazoa; phylum Annelida; class Clitellata; order Crassiclitellata; family Lumbricidae; genus Lumbricus; species Lumbricus terrestris. Next base: position 620,937 of record OX457051.1, on the reverse strand, counting down.
GACAGGTAGACAGACACACTAACCAACGGACATACACACAGACAGACAGCAGGACAGACACACAGAAAGATATATAAGCAGACGAACTGATCAACGGACATACGTACAAACAGACAGCGGGACAGACACACAGAAGGACAGGTAGACAGACAGACTAACCAACGGACATACACACAGTGAGACACCGGGACAGATACACAGAAGGACAGGTAGACAGACAGACTAACCAACGGACATACACACAGACAGACTGCGGGAAAGACACACAGAAGGACAGGTAGACAGACAGACTGACTAACGGACATATGCACAGACAGACAGCAGGACTGACGCACAGAAGGACATGCAAGCAGACGGATTGACCAACGGACATAAGCAGAGACAGACAGCAGGACAGACACATAGAAGGACAGGTAAGCAGGCAAACTGACTTACGGACATACGCGCAGACAGCGGGACAGACACACAGAAATACAGGTAGACTGACAGACAGACTGACCAACGGACATACGCAGAGACAGACAGCGGGACAGACACATAGAAGGACAAGTAAGCAGATGGATTGACCAACGGACATACGCACAGACGGACAGCGGGACAGACACATAGAAGGACAAGTAAGCAGACAGACTGACTAACGGACATACGCACAGACAGCGGGACAGACACAGAAAGACAGGTAGACAGACAGACTGACTAACGGACATACGCACAGACAGACAGCAGGACTGACGCACAGAAGGACATGCAAGCAGACGGATTGACCAACGGACATAAGCAGAGACAGACAGCAGGACAGACACATAGAAGGACAGGTAAGCAGGCAAACTGACTTACGGACATACGCGCAGACAGCGGGACAGACACACAGAAAGACAGGTAGACTGACAGACAAACTGACCAACGGACATACGCACAGACGGACAGCGGGACAGGCACACAGAAGGACAGGTAGACAGACAGACTGACTAACGGACATACACACAGACAGACAGCGGGACAGACACACAGAAGGACATGCAAGCAGACCGATTGACCAACGGATACACACACAGAGAGACAGCGGGACAGACACATAGAAGGACAGGTAAGCAGGCAAACTGACTTACGGACATACGCACAGACAGCGGGACAGACACACAGAAAGACAGGTAGACAGACAGACAGACTGACCAACAGACATACGCACAGACAGACAGCAGGGCAGACACATAGAAGGACAGGTAAGCAGACAACCTGACTAACGGACATACACACAGACGGATAGCGGGACAGACACAAAGAAGGACAGGTTGACAGACGGACCAACGGCCATACACAAGGACAGACAGCAGGACAGACACGCAGACGGACAGTTAGGCAGCCGGACAGTCCGGCAGACATGGAACCTGACGGAGGTAGTTTATAATGGACACAATGTTATGTAGAATTACAATCGCGATTAGGGCGACACTGATGAGTGCCTAAACGTTACGTTAGCGTATAACGGCTAATATGTCGCCCTTGTGTAGCAGAAAGTATAAGGACAGACACATAGAAGGACATGCAAGCAGACGGTTTTACCAACGGACATAAGCAGAGAGAGACAGCAGGGCAGACACATAGAAGGACAGGTAAGCAGACGGATTGACCAACGGACATACGCAGAGACAGACAGCGGGACAGACACATAGAAGGACAAGTAAGCAGACAGACTGACTAACGGACATACACACAGACAGACAGCGGGACAGACACACAGAAGGACATGCAAGCAGACCGATTGACCAACGGACATACACACAGAGAAACAGCGGGACAGACACATAGAAGGACAGGTAAGCAGTCAAACTGACTTACGGACATACGCACAGACAGCGGGACAGACACACAGAAAGACAGGTAGACAGACAGACAGACTGACCAACGGACATACGTACAGACAGACAGCAGGGCAGACACATAGAAGGACAGGTAAGCAGACAACCTGACTAACGGACATACACACAGACAGACAGCGGGACAGACACACAGAAGGGCAGGTTGACAGAAGGACCAACGGCCATACACAAGGACAGACAGCAGGACAGACACGTAGACGGATGGTTAGTCAGTCAGTCTGTTGAACGGGCACACGTACAGACATATAGACGAACACACGCAGACGGACAGTTAGGCAGCCGGACAGTCCAGCAGACATGGAGCCTGACAGACGTAGTTTATAATGGACACAATGTTATGTAGAATTACAATCGCGATTAGGGCGACACTGGTGAGTGCCTAAGCGTTACGTTAGCGTATAACGGCTAATATGTCGCCCTTGTGTAGCAGAAAGTAAAAGGACAGACACATAGAAGGACATGCAAGCAGACGGTTTTACCAACGGACATAAGCAGAGAGAGACAGCAGGGCAGACACATAGAAGGACAGGTAAACAGACGGACCAAGGGACATACGCACAGACAGACAGCGAGACAGACACACAGAAGGACTGGTAAGCAGACTGACCAAGGGACATACGCACAGACAGACCGAGAGACAGACACACAGAAGGACAGGTAAACAGACGGACCAAGGGACATACGCACAGACAGACAGAGAGACAGACACACATAAGGACAGGTAAACAGACGGACCAACGGACATACACACAGACAGACAGAGAGACAGACACACAGAAGGACAGGTAAGCAGACTGACCAAGGGACATACGCACAGACAGACAGAGAGACAGACACACAGATTGACAGGTAAACAGACTGACCAAGGGACATACGCACAGACAGACAGAGAGACAGATACACAGAAGGACAGGTAAACAGACTGACCAAGGAACATACGCACAGACAGACAGAGAGACAGACACACAGAAGGACAGGTAAACAGACGGACCAACGGACATACGCACAGACAGACAGAGAGACAGACACACAGAAGGACAGGTAAACAGACTGACCAAGGGACATACGCACAGACAGACAGAGAGACAGACACACAGAAGCACAGGTAAACAGACGGACCAACGGACATGCGCACAGACAGACAGAGAGACAGACACACAGAAGGACAGGTAAACAGACTGACCAAGGGACATACGCACAGACAGACAGAGAGACAGACACACAGAAGGACAGGTGAACAGACGGACCAAGGGACATACGCACAGACAGACAGCGAGACAGACACACAGAAGGACAGGTAAGCAGACTGACCAAGAGACATACGCACAGACAGACAGCGAGACAGACACACAGAAGGACAGGTAAACAGACGGACCAAGGGACATACGTACAAACAGACAGCGAGACAGACACACAGAAGGACAGGTAAGCAGACTGGCCAAGGGACATACGCACAGACAGACAGAGAGACAGACACACAGAAGGACAGGTAAACAGACGGACCAAGGGACATACGCACAGACAGACAGCGAGACAGACACACAGAAGGACAGGTAAGCAGACTGACCAAAGGACATACGCACAGACAGACAGAGAGACAGACACACAGAAGGACAGGTAAACAGACGGACCAACGGACATACGCACAGACAGACAGAGAGACAGACACACAGAAGGACAGGTAAACAGACGGACCAAGGGACATACGTACAGACAGACAGCGAGACAGACACACAGAAGGACAGGTAAACAGACTGACCAAGGGACATACGCACAGACAGACAGCGAGACAGACACACAGAAGGACAGGTAAACAGACGGACCAAGGGACATACGTACAAACAGACAGCGAGACAGACACACAGAAGGACAGGTAAGCAGACTGGCCAAGGGACATACGCACAGACAGACAGAGAGACAGACACACAGAAGGACAGGTAAACAGACTGACCAAGGGACATACGCACAGACAGACAGAGAGACAGACACACAGAAGGACAGGTAAACAGACGGACCAACGGACATACGCACAGACAGACAGAGAGACAGACACACAGAAGGACAGGTAAACAGACGGACCAAGGGACATACGTACAGACAGACAGCGAGACAGACACACAGAAGGACAGGTAAACAGACTGACCAAGGGACATACGCACAGACAGACAGCGAGACAGACACACAGAAGGACAGGTAAACAGACGGACCAAGGGACATACGCACAGACAGACAGAGAGACAGACACACAGAAGGACAGGTAAACAGACGGACCAAGGGACATACGTACAAACAGACAGCGAGACAGACACACAGAAGGACAGGTAAGCAGACTGGCCAAGGGACATACGCACAGACAGACAGAGAGACAGACACACAGAAGGACAGGTAAACAGACTGACCAAGGGACATACGCACAGACAGACAGAGAGACAGACACACAGAAGGACAGGTAAACAGACGGACCAAGGGACATACGCACAGACAGACAGCGAGACAGACACACAGAAGGACAGGTAAGCAGACTGACCAAAGGACATACGCACAGACAGACAGAGAGACAGACACACAGAAGGACAGGTAAACAGACGGACCAACGGACATACGCACAGACAGACAGAGAGACAGACACACAGAAGGACAGGTAAACAGACGGACCAAGGGACATACGTACAGACAGACAGCGAGACAGACACACAGAAGGACAGGTAAACAGACTGACCAAGGGACATACGCACAGACAGACAGCGAGACAGACACACAGAAGGACAGGTAAACAGACGGACCAAGGGACATACGCACAGACAGACAGAGAGACAGACACACAGAAGGACAGGTAAACAGACGGACCAAGGGACATACGCACAGACAGACAGCGAGACAGACACACAGAAGGACAGGTAAACAGACTGACCAAGGGACATACGTACAGACAGACAGCGAGACAGACACACAGAAGGACAGGTAAACAGACGGACCAAGGGACATACGTACAGACAGATAGCGGGACGGACACGTAGACGGATGGTTAGTCAGTCAGTCTGTTGAACGGTCACACGTACAGACATATAGAGGAACACACGCAGACGGACAGGTAGACAGCCGGACAGCCCAGCAGACATGGAGCCTGACGGACGTCGTTTATTACGGATACAATGTTATGTAGAATTACAATCGCGATTAGGGCGACACTGGTGAGTGCTTAAGCGTTACGTTAGCTTATAACGGCTGATATGTCGCCCTTGTGTGGCAGAAAGTATACGAAGAGGAGTCAATAGGTATGAAAGCGAAAGCGATTATTAATTTCGACGCTCGGGAGGACTTTAGATTTTTAAGTACTCTCGTCAAAAAGTTATATTTGGTGTTAATAGATATTTTTGGAAGAATATCCGGATATTAGTAGATTAGTTTATTACAAGACATGTTGCAAAATTTCAAAATAATAGGATACGTATATTTAGAAAAAATCGCGTTTTACTAAAATGCCTGAAGATGAGGACCTTATCATTATAATTAGTGCGATGAGATTCGCTATGGATAAGTCTAATTATTATTATTATTATTATTATTATTATCATCATCATTACTATTTTTCATCTTTGCGTTGTGACATTCCCCGTAAATGCCCAATTATTGCCTGTTTAAGCTGCGGCCATGTCAACTTTTACCTATAGGCTAATAAACTAATTTATTGATTGATTGATTGAAATTTAATAATTATGGTTCACGAAACCAGCGAATCACATCGATTTTCATATTTTTTCAACATGTTTGGCTCTTTGCGATGCAATTGAATGCAATCCATTTCACGAAATACATCATCTTAAAAATAAATCTAACAGAACGTATCCTGATTGTTTTGTAGATGGAAATAGAATAGAAAACATGGATCCCGTTGCATGTCAGAATTAGCTAAGCATACTCATGGCGACGAATATTATTATGGCGTATACATATACCTGCGTCAACAGCGTCAGCGTCGAGCTCTCGCGAAGTCTTTTGGTTTTGCAGCCATTCGAGATAATTCTCGAACGATGTAGAACTTCCCTCCGGTTGAATTGTCTTCCATTCTTCATACAGACTTTGTATTTCTCCATTGTCGCGTCCTTTTTAAAAAATAGCAAAACTTATGCAGTCTTTACTCTGAACATACGTTCAACTTCTATCAACTTCTTGGTCACTAATCTCATATAATTATATCTTCGTAAGTCTGTGTGTTTGTGGCTTTGCTTGTTTGTTTGTTTGTTTGTTAGATGAAGACGGCCACAGTTTTGAAGCAATCGACTCCTATCCTTCTCAGGGAGGGTCGGGGTAGACCCGGGGCAGGTCATAGGCGGGTCGGTGAATCTCTGCCACCATGCGGTCAGGGTGGGGGACAAAAACCTTCATTGTCCCTACTTTTTCAGCCGTTGCCATGCATAGTTTCATATTTATTCACCTGAAACGTTGCAACTACACAGATTTTCACACGAACCTCCTCGCCTCCACCAAACGCACACCTCAACCGCAGGACCGGGTGAGGGGTAGGGTATTGTTTGGGAGAGAAAATTTCCCCCCAAAACCAAAATTCAGGGGTGGCGTACTGATGGAGGTCGGAGTGTGGTGGGGTGGAGTGGGAGTAGGGGTGGGAGAAAGAATTTTTTCGGAGAGCCAAAATTTCACGGATGGCGCACCGGTGGAGGTCGGAGTGTGGTGGGGTGTGGTCGGGGTGGGGTGGTGGTGGGGGGGGAAGAAAATTTTTCCGGAAAAGCAAATTTCACCGGTGGAGTGTAATGGAGTTGTGAGAGAGGGAGGGATGGAGGGAGGGACGGAGCGAGGGAGGGAGGGAGGGAGGGAGGAAGGGATGGAGGGAGGGAGGGATTGGCGGAGAACGGGCCCCAGCTAGTAATATTATAATCATACAAGACTACGGTATAGAATCGCTGCAAGGCGCTTCTGAGTAAGCTCCATTGTGGTTAAAAACCTATTTAAAAATTAAAGTCCAATGGCTATTTCAATATTTAGCGAAATAGCAATTGCTATCTGTGACTACTGACCTAGTTAGCTACACCGGTAAGCGAGAGCGGCATTCGTGTGTTGGTTGCAACGGACTGCGGTTCAAGCCCCGGCCTGGAAGTTTACATTAATTTCAGAGATTTAGATATCTCGGGCTAGCACGTGTGGGACGCAGGGGTGCAAGCTCCTGTGGAGCGACCTTGGACAAGTTGCTTACCCATCATTGTCTGTGGGGAAGGCAACGGAAAACCATCTCACTCATCTCATCCCCATGGGCGTAAAGCCAATAAACCTGCCTTCGCTCAGAGAGCCATCATCATCATCATCATCATCATCATCATCATCATCATCATCATCATCATCATCATCAACATCATCATCATCTGTGGCTCAAGTCTTGTCCAATGGAGTATCTAAGAGACTAGTCTATGAAATTTTTATGAATTCATAATTCAACCTGATTTTAGCTGGCGCGTGTCAGAATGGATCCTGATTTCTCTCAATGCGCCACATGATAACAATTATTATTACAGTCTAGGCAGTTGATCAAGAAAGATCTAAGTTAACCAAAATTAAAAATTTAGACTCGACCGTCTCTTTGAAGACAGGTTGTTTTTTTAAGACCACACTGACATTAATTTATCACATTGATTATAATTATAGCACATAATAATGAGTGGTTCTCTTGGAGAAGCGCTAAATGAATGATGGAATAAATGAATGAATGAATGAATGAATGAATGATTGAATGAATGATGGAATAAATGAATGAATGAACATATCCTGCCATTGTCGTCCACTACAATCATCCAACGGCACATTGAAGCGGTTCAGATGCTAGTAGTGGCCCTCAATCAATCAATCAATTGATCGATCGATCGATCGATCGATCGATCAACCAATCTATATATCAGTCTGGCTGTCTGTCTATCTATCTATCTATCCATCTATCTGTCTATCAATCAATCAGCCAACCAATCAAGCAATCGGAATTTATATGGCGCCCTTCAGGGTCCCAACTCAGAGGTCCTAATGTTAGAAACACACAAATTTGCTCCTGCTCAACTTGAAGAAATCATTCACATTATTTTGCATATATCTGCTGTTTCAGTGCTTCTCCACGAGCTTCTCTCGATGCTGATCACACTCTTTCTTCCTTTAAATTTCAATCTTTCAATTTTTTTACTTATTTTAAAATACAATTAAGAAGCAACAGAACAAGGATGCATGCATAGTGCATACCCAATTCAATTCCATCGCCTGGCTCTTGCTCATCAATCTCTCGCTCGTCAAACTGTCGACTTGCAGATCCACCTTTAATCGAATTGTAGAAGGTTGCAAATGATTTGTCACTGTCAGCCGGTTGTTCACTCTTCCACAGAACATATCTGTCGTGCAACGCTTTACCACGGTTTGCTATACAGAAACAAATGTAGCATAGTTTTAAGTGCATGACAAAACCAGTTTCAAACAACAAAAACATAGTTTATAATAGTGCAAGTTTCTTCAGCAAATAAAACTGTCCTCTATTATGAATAGTTAGTTAAAGTCGCTCGATGCAATATTCACATGTTGTTGGTTATATATTGATGCTGTTGGCCAAGTGGTTTGGAATTGCCTTCCTTTAGAGCTCCGCTTTCATCCACAGGGGCGTAAAGCCAATGAACCTGCCTTCGGGCAGAGCATCATCATCATCATCATCATCATCATCATCATCATCATCATCATCATCATCATCATCATCATCAGAGCTCCGCTTGCACCCGAGACTAAGAATCCTTCCTCACAGTTCTTTTTGGAGTGCGTTGGAGTCTAAATCGCCTCTGAGTAGTTTCTGCAAGGGTCTATATACGTTTTTATAATGATTTCTACTCACTGAATTAATGGTACCACCACACTTAATACCGCGACACTTAATACCGCGACACTTAATACCGCGACAGTTAATACCGGACAGTTTAATCCCGACGACAATTAATTTTATTCCCGCTTCTGTTAATCCCACCGACAATTTTTAATTTCGCGACAGTTAATACCACCGAACTTATAATCACAGACTTCTGATACCGCGTCATTTAACACATTACACAGCCGAACGAATATTGTAGGAGCCTACTTAGTCTAGACGCCTAATTGTTGTCCACATAAATTATTGTGTGCCTCCGTGTTCAAGTTGGTCTATAATTCCGTTGTACATAAAGCGGCTGAACGAAGAGAGCAAACTGTGATACGCGATAATTATGAAAACACATCGCGACAATGTCAATGGTTTAATTGGCGATTCATCAAATCGGTTCATTGAACCATATGTGACGCAGGGGCTCGAAACCCGTCGCTTGTCGCTTCTTAGATATTGCGCTAGACGCCGAAATAGGTGAGAGGGGTAAAGAATGCACTTTATTATTCAATTCAGTATATGACTGTGAATTCGCCCAAATTTGCGAAGTAGTGAACCGATTTTGATGCCCTTTTGGGTTATCTGAATCAGAATATATGCCTCTAATGCCCAGAAAAATTTCAGAATAATAACTTAGTGGATTCAGTAGACTTGGATGACACGAATATTCAGTAACTTTTTATTTTATTTTTTCACTATAAACTATTGAAAGAATCAAACGAGCACAACTTTTGTTAGAAAAAAGATAATTTGATTGTGTTAAAAGCATTTTAGAGCATGGTTATTGTAGCATATGACTAAATCAAAAGGTCCAAATTCGACATGTGGCGGGTTTTGAGCCCCTGTGTCACAATAATATTAGCGCCCTACAGGATCTCTATTCAGAGGCAAGTAGCCTATTGCACCTCAATTGGCTGTGCTGAATTTTATAGCTTTCAAAATGACGTTTTATTGCCGCAGTATTAAGTGTCTCGGTATCAAACGCCGTGTGATTATAATTACGTCGGTGGGGTTAACAGTACTGTCGCGAGATTAATTGTCGCCGGTATTAACCGTCCGGTATTAACTAACTTCGGGGGTATTAAGTGTCGCAGTTTTATAATGTCGTGGATTCGAATAAAATGGACCAAATACCAGAACACTTTATCCTCTTACCCGTAGCGACCAACTGCGCCGCAGATTGGATTGTATTTGTGCCTCTGACTTCCCATGGACTGGCGAGAGAACAACTCAGCGCCGCCAGACAAAAGATCAGAACAAACATCAGACGAGCCATTGTTAACTCTTTGTGTCTTTGTGTCTTTGAGAAATACGCAAGGCTCAAAAAGACGATGTTCTATGATCACGTTCCTTTATTTATAGAAAGCAGTGAACGGTCTCGAGATTCTGATTTACTAATCTGTCTGACATAAAGTGCTTGTAACTCAGACGAGAGTATTTATTGCCATTTGTTTGGCGACGAACATATATATTATCCTTGATATTTTATGGCTTTTTAACGGAACTCAACCAAGGTGGTCTTTCAGTGGTTTGTTTATGGTACAGGAATAAATATCACATGATATTCGAACGATGGTAAACTCATTTGACACAGAAGTGGCTTCAATAATCGATTTGTTTTGACATTGAACTACTTATGATTTCAATTAGCTTTCAATACTTTGCTAAGCATTTGAATTACTACCGAATACCAATAAATAATATTTCATGGCTCACATGGAAAACGCAATTGTAGTGAGACTGCGTAGTAGGGTGCTCCAGATTGTAATACATTTTCAAAAAGTTACTCAAAATACTGCTCCCTGGCAATTTTCCCATTCCATTTATCATTTTGTTCAACTGTAACTATTTTCAGACCAATTGAAAAAGGTTAAGCCTTGCCACCGGCATAAAAACTTTACAATGCGAAAAGACATAGGAATTTTCTTTAAAATCGGCGATTTGGAAATCATGATGGGAATTGGTGGGAAAACTTAATTATTTCATGATGATTAACTTCTTTGACAAGCTTTTGTATGTGCCTGACAATATTTATTATGAGAAATATTAGGTGCACTGGGTGCAGTATGAGAATTTTTGAAAATAGCTGCATGTGAGTCAGACGTTGATTTATTTGTAGTTGCGTTGTACAATGAAAACTTTACTGTGGATCTTAGGAACGACTATGGGGTCGAATCTCAAACCAGGAAATTCTCGCACTGACTGGGTGTCTGTTAGATTGTTTAATGAACATGGATGAACTATTTTTGAGAAGTGATGACAAGCTATATGGCTTGTTGGGGGCCAATTGTCCCATTGCCAGACAACGGAATTTCTATATATGGAGATGTTCTGCGCTTGTTCGTTTATCTGAAACAATCCAAATGTTCATGTTACTGGAACGATTCCAGAAGCAGTGAAAAGCATTTTATTAAGTTTGGGGTTGTAGAACAACGAAAGAGGAACGTCAAGGCCAATATTCTGAATCTCTACGATAATAATTATAGCGTCGTGTTTGCACGTTCAGTGCCTTTTTTGTCAAGGCCTGGCTCTTAGCGGTGCCTGCTGCTGATGCACCTTTAGATTGTCTGCAGTTCTGAACTGATCTCTACACGACTGATTCAGATGTTGCAGGAGCTGCAGCTACTGTCCTTGGACATTTATGATATCTTGCAGAACAGCAGAAGAAATTGTGCCATTCGCATTGATCTTGAACTTGGTTTATGAATCCCAAAACTCACAAATCGCTCGCCACGTTACTTCTGACAGCGAAACAAACAGAACCACTGGAAACCCCACTTCAGTAGGCTATTTCCGCAGTTGATTGCATCTTCAAAACTGATTCATTTGATTACCAAAACGGCAGTGCTTATTGTTCAACCTACTTAATATTGCAACTGATTGGCTCACCTTAGGCTGTTACCAGCACAGTGGAAAGCTGTTGACTAATTCCAGCAAGCAGCACTACTATAGGCTTATGTCTATTTGTTCGTGAATGGGAAAAGCGAGGAAACTAATAACAGACTTTATAATTACAGTCATAAAGGATGAATATCAACGATAGTCTACTCTACAGGTGGTTGAAGCTCATCGACACAGATTCCGAGATTTTAAGCACTGATGAAACTCTACACGTGTAACACTGTAAGATTTGTAGGTCCGTGGGAGTGAGAGTGGAATTGCAGCAGCAGTTTGTGGATAGAGTTACATTAATTTTTGTCTGTTGATATTAGGTTCATGTTCTGACCAATAAAATAATAAACACATAATAGTTTTTCATGAATACTTGCATGCCTGCAATTTGTATTTTCAACCAAAAATAGCGGTTATTGTTAAACTTCATCGCGCTGGTGGCAAGGCTTAACCTTAATTTAGAATCCTAAAATTTGGTTTCTTAGACTCATCTCTATGAGACGCATGGGAAAATATCCGGGGAGCTATGAGTTTTCAACTTTTATTTTTTTGGAGCACCCTACTGCGTAGGCAACGATTTTACAATGCTTTCATGTCAGCTGGGACATACCATGACAGCTTTGATTTAAAAGGTTCTTGCAGACGAATAACTGATAAGGTATCTTAAATAACAGCGCTATAAATAATGTAGCAAGTGCATACAATGGGGAAGTTCACAAAAGCGTTTTACATCTATATGAATAATAATATTAGTAAGTCATACATCTCCATTAAATGTTGGGCTAAATGGGTCCAGTAACAGGAGACCGGGCTGTACACGAGAGTAGGCCTATACGCGGGCATACAGTATGTGATCAGCTAAACAATATAAATTTTGTGCATAGTGTACTTGGTTCCGTAAATGAGGGTTTAGGCTACTCGGGTATACAGCGTGTATTCACCTACATAATATTTTGTGCATAGTGTACTTATTTTCGTAAACGAGGATTTAGACTACCGTACGCGGATACTTGCCTACAGCGTGTATTGACCTCGCAAAAATGTAATTAAAAAGATAATAATAAAAAGAAGACAGCGGCACATGGGCGCCCGCATAAATTTTTGCAGGGGAGGGCAAAATTTTTAAGTTGGTCACTGTTAAATTTCCTAGTCGCAAGAGCTTAAAAATTGCAAAGCTGCAAAGTGAGAATATGGGTATTTTTCGAAGAGATTTCTTAATGCATATTTCTCAGTTTCATTTGGTGTAGGCCTATCATTTTCGATATGAATAGTTATCTTAGAGCGAAGAAATTTATTAAAAATCAAAAGTAGAATGTTAAAAAGTAGGTTTTTGAAGGGGCGCTATATGATGAATGAATGAATAAATGAACGAAAAACAGGTATCAGTTTTAAAGGGGCAAGTGCTCCATCAAGTTCTATATTTTAATTGTAATTTCTAAACTTTTAAAGTGCCACTCCAAAGTCAATTGTAGGGCACCAGCTTATTCAGAAGCGTTGCATCGAGTCATCAGGCTGTTCAAAGGGCAATCAAGAAAGAGGTCCGAGTCCTGTATCCAGAGGGTCAGATGTTATTTCAGGTGTCGTTTAGGAATGTGGAGGATCCCGAGGATCAGAAGAATGGGGTTTCAACTCTTTTGAACAGACGAGACGGTGGTTTTGGCAGAAAATCTCGAGGCGTGATAACCAGATTCAATTATCCAAGTTTCTATACAGCTTGACCTATCTAAATTCTGAACTATCTGGCAGCATGCAAAATGGACAAAATGCACCCTGACTTAAAGCAGACTTGATTCAATATATAACGCTGGTGAATATGTAGATCTCCATTACTTAATTTCAATGGGCTTTTGATAAATTTCAAATTTTTACATTAGTGTAATTTATTGATAATTAATTTTTGCGTAGTTGTGAAAAACTGCATTAGCCTACAGCGAGATTCCAGACAAGTAGGCCATAATCGATAGGAATACTATTTGTATGGGCAACCACGGGAGGGTCAAAAGTCATTGTTACCGTTTTCAGCAAGAGCTTGAAAAAATTCAAGGCAAAAAATTAAGAGCTTCTTTATTTCTAAAGAGATTTCATTAGGCCCTACTTAAATATCTGACTTTCACTGAAGTGTATCATTCGTAACATAAGTATTCCAAAAGGAAAAAATCTTAAACCCGAAAAGTAGTAGGGGAGAGCGGGGCATAATGGGATAGCGGGGCATAACGGGAAACTTCATTATTGTCGAACTTACTTACTTCAAAAATACGACAAAAATTTCAAACGGAAGCAATGCATCTTTGAAGGTGAAGGACGAAAGCATTTTCGATTCCGAAGCGTCTTGCAATTTTTATGATGAAAAGTTCATTTTCACGCTCTCCCAAGTAAGCTACGTCCATAATCCAGAAATTGTCTAGAAACAGTGGAGCTATATTAAAGTTAGGTTATACAATCCATGTGTAGGGTAATATATAAAGTCACATATTCCCACATGAAAATTTTTACAAGTCCAGTGTTTTGTTTCAAAATGGCGGGTTTACAATTGTGGTATATTGGGGCATAATGGGATACAGATATCCCATTTTGCCCCATTTCATGCTTTTACAGCTATTTTTTCCATATTTCTCATATTGTAATATTTCATGGGTTCTATGTACCCCTCACGTCTCAATCATTGTTAACATTATAAAATGAGCAATAATAAACATAAGTGGCACTTTTTTGGAAAGCATAGAATTTTGCATGTTATGGGGCATAATGGGATAGGTATCCCATTTTACCTCAGGTGGTGGGGCATAACGGGATTTTGTTGCCTGTTGGTAAAAAAATTGTATTTCCTGTGTAGTTGATGCTCAAGTAAATTATTCTAGTCTATGTCGTACGTTATAATTATATGCCTGCATAATGTGGGTACAAAAAAGCACTGATTTCTTATTATTTATATGGTGTAAACTTAAAAATCCCTTAAGTATCCCGTTATGCCCCGCTCTCCCCTAGTTGGAAAAATAGGTTTCAATTTTCCAGGGGGGGGCAAGTGCCCCCCCTTGCCCCTATGTGCGGGCGCCCATGCAGAGGCATATAATAATAAATAAAAAAGATAGAATGAAATTTCATGCGGTAAACGTACAAGAACTAAAAAAGTTATCAGAAAAGTCTTACGAGAAAATATGAGCTAGACAGTGGCGGCGCCAGGATTTCAGTTTGGGGGTGGGCTAAAGGTCTTTTCGTGCAAATATTTCATTTTTACAATGGAAAACATGGATGGCTTTTTAGGGGGGGCTTAGCCCTCTATCCCCCTAGCCAAGGGCGTAACTTTCCCCGAGAAAGTGGTGGTGACTATTTGTCTGCTCACTAAATTTTCCTTCTATTCTCTCTACCCTTGCCTTCCGCTATGATGAACTCTCCCTCGACAAATCGAATTGAGTTTACTTTGTCCGTCACTTTCGGTCACTCGCAAAGTTGCACTCGAACAGCAAGCTACTACAAGCCGCTACAGTCATGCTTTAATTTTTCTGTTATGAATATGATAATAATTATGAACTTTTACAGAAACTCGATTTCAACCTAAAACAAAACGGATTACACTTCGTCCAAATATAAAACCAAACTTAAAGAAAGGTCAGGGCCGTAAATTTGTTTGGAACTGTGGGGCAAAATTACCACCCCCGCTCAAGCTGTAGGCTATTGGACCTATGCTTCCGTTAAGAAGTCGTCTGTAGGACATAGCCTATAAAATTATAGGGCATACTGAGGTCGGTTTCTGTAGGTGGCTGAGAAGGACTCTACGGTGTCACGAGTCTCACGACAACTGGTCCAACGACAACTCGTCCACGAAATATTGGACCATCGAGAAATGGTTAACGACAAAATGTTCACTGGTAATTTTTTAGTCGATGGTTTTGGCAGATGAAATGAAAGCTGGATTGATGAAAAAAGGTTTGAGAAATTGAAGCTGGATGTGGGTTCTTTTACGGGTGAAATAGAAGCTGGATTGATGAAAACGTGATTTTAGATCCGAAATAGAAGCTGGATGCATGTTGAAGTACATGAATGAAAATCATCAACTCCGCTTCCAATTGGGCTAGAGAACCACGAAAATTCTTTCATAAATCCAGTTTCTATTTCACAAATGAAGAGCCTTCATCCACCTTCCATTTCTCAAGCGCTTTCTCATTAATCCGGCTTTATTTCGGTGGACCAGTTGTCGTGGAACCTGATGTGGATGTGGCACGTTGTTCGCGTGGACGAGAATCGAAGAGCCAAACAGGTGATGTCCTGAAATGCTGGAAGTAGAAGCAAGAGATGACGACCGCGAGATAACTGTTATAAGGCACCATCAAAGGTAAATTGAGCGTCTGGAGATGTTATACAGAAGGGAGGCTGAAGAACTAGCAATGGACAGGAACGAGTGGAGGAAGTGCGTTGCCCGATGTGCATACCTGCACGGGAAGGACTAAGCGACTAAGTAACCACTGCTGCGTATAGGCCTAGGCCTAAGTACAGAGTACAGACTGCAAGGAGCAACAACACTATAGGCTACTGCCAGTAGTGCTAAAGATGTGACAATTGCCATTCGCCAATAATCAAACGATCGAAGTTACGGCCAATGATAAACTGGAAAATTCAGTCAAACCGTGCGCAGTAGGCCTATGGCCTATGCACTATGCAGTCCTATCAAGTAGCCTATCAACTTTGATGCGATGCTTCTTTCTATTATCACTCGTCTCTATTTCTCGATCTATTTCCTACTCTGCCTCTTGATCTTAAGAATGAATAGATCTATAGCCGTAGCGGAAGACAGCCGAATGCTTCCATGCGAAAAAATAATTTTTTGCATGGGAAAAAAGTGGTGGTGAATTTCACCACCACTTTTAAAAGTGGTGGTGACTGGACACCACCGTCACAATAGAAAGTTACGCCTATGATGATAATGAAGAGTTTGTTGATTATAATGATGTCTCGGTGCTAGAAGTTGAAATCGATGATGTCATAGACCTAGCCTATGTGTTGCAACTTTGTATGTGGAAAGCCTGCAACAAAGCGTTACATGTGTCTAGATGACCGTAGACTCAATGATTATGCTAATATTTTAACTTAGTTAGGTTATATAATTTGTCAATTCCATGCTGAACTTGAATTAAGTGTCATTTTTGATCAAAAATGGTCTAATTTTATATCATAGGCCTCAAATGGTGTGGGGTGAAAAATATACCCCAGGTTATCCAACATGTGATTTTTTTATAGGTTAGCCTCCGAGGGTTAAGTTTAAACTACGACCTCATTCTGACTACAATTTTGGTCAATCTTCTGACTAGACACAGCGCTCGTGGATAAGCTGGTGTCCTGCGCTGGCTTTTGGTAAAAGTGTATGTTAGCGTATTTTATTATTTCGAAATCGATATGGTGTATTTTAGCGTATTTTATTATTTAGCGTATGTATTTACACATTTCGTTGATGAAATCGTTATAATGTGACAAACAGACAAAATTGAGTGATATTGGAAGCTGGATTGATGAAAACTTATGGATGAAATAGAAGCTGAATTGATGAAAAAACACTTGAGAAATGGAATGTGGATTAAGGTATCTAATGGCTGACGTAGCAGCTGGATGGACAAAAATAACGCTCGAGAAATGGAAACGGAATTGATGAAAAGATTGCTTGAGAAATAGAAGTTGGATTGATGAAAATTATTTCCCTTCAATAGAAGCGGGTTGCTGAAACGATACTTAATTAAATGAGAGCTTGATTGATGGGAAATACTTGTTATTTAAATAGAATTTGGATTGATGAAAAAATAATTCTTGCTGCAACAGAAGCTGGATTAACGAATGATACATTCCAAGGTAGAAGTCGGATTGATGAAAATACCTGCGGAAGTTCGAAAGCGCATCCAAATAATAAAATACGCTATTTATTTTGAGCTAACCTGTCTTGAATAAAATACGCTAAAATACACTGGCTTTTGAGCGGCTTATGAGCGGCGCTCTTTGGAGATTACAATTACGATTACGTTTCAAAAACTAGACTAAACCCATCTCTCGTCGTCCATTCGTCCATTCTAATCCGTACGGACTTACATATCAACAGATTCAACACATAGCCTATAAATATATAACAGACATGTAGGTCTATTTATTCATACACATGTTTTATAGATGTAAAACTTACATTTATGATGCATGCTCACATACATGAAGATTGAAGATGCCCTGTATATTCAAATAAAGTGGCAATATATAAATCTCAATAATGAATTAATAAATATTCATACTCACATAAATTAGTAGCCTATCTTTGTTTTACATTCTTGGCGAGCAGTTCGACATTGCAGCGTATAGCAATGACTTTATTTATAAGTTGTTTCAATGCTATAAATTCATTAAATATGGTTTCAATTATCGTTTAACATTGATGCATTTGAAGCCAATAAATCAAGCATTTCCCATTCAGAGCGCAATTGAAATAAATCTTTTGCTTGATACAATAACAGTTTAAAATAATGAAAGTGCAGACAACTTTATGGGTCTGTTGGAAAGCCTACATGCAAACCCACGAGACAGCAGCTCTGCAGGAAATTATATATAATTATATAGATATATATAGCATAATATATATAGCATATGCATAATTATATATATATGTGGTGCACTTATTCATAATGAAAATGGTGTTGGGTTGCAAAGAACCCAGGTTCATGAAATTACGTATGAGAAATATTGATAATGATAGCGGCAGATCACAATGTATTTTCATGATATCTCATAGCCCTTTGGGGGACCCCTAAATGAAGTTGAAAAAAATGGAAATTTTCCCTAAAATTATTTTCCACCAATGATACTTTTTGGCTGGTGAGACTTAGCATTTTCAAAAATAACCTCAAATTGGGACACCCTAATATACAGTCTATGATATATTACTTTTTCTTGTAGTTTAGAGAAGAAAGGCAATATCGATATCTGTCTATAGTTTTTTAGGTCGTCTTTATTATTTTGTTTGATTATTGGAGTAACTGTAGATCTTTTCAATTCATCGGGTACTATTCCTGTTAATAAAGAACAATTGATTATATTGGCTAGTGGGATTGCTATACGATCCAGGTTTGGACCAACTATTCTCGGATCAAGTCGATCCGGTCCAGGACTATGGGTGAGTTTCAGAGCTTGGTTTAACTCTAGTAATTCTTCAGGCGATGTTGGGTTCACAGCAGATGAATGAAGGGGTGAGGGTTTCAGGCAATTCGTAAACGAACTAGTTGAAACGTGATTGTTTTTCGATAGATTCTGAGCAATTCTAGTGAAGTAATTATTGATTTTTTCCGCCATTAATGCACTGTCAGTAAGAGGCTTTCCGTTAATTGTCAGTCATTCAATTATAGTATCATCGGTCTTCGAAGTAACTATAGTTTTTATGATATTCCAGGTTTTTACAAAATTTTAGTATCTTTATTACATTTTAAGAATTCAGCAGCATAGTAATAGCGTTCTGCATGAATTTTGACCGTTTTGAATTTGTTCCTATATGTAATAAACGGTTTTTTACTCGTCGGGTTTGAATTCTTTTATGTATTTTTCATACAAGTTTGTTTTCTTTCTACAAGATTTTAGAAGTCCCTTAGTCATCCACGGGTTGCTGAAAGTTTGACGATTACGCTTATTCACTGTTATCAGTGGGAAGGCCGTGTTATATGCATTCGCAAACACATCAAGAAAATTCCATATGCTTTTTGGGGATCATTTTCTGTACACAGGTCTGAGACGGGATTGAAATCAGATTGCGATGGGAGCAGTATAAATTGGTCTACCGCCTGATCATTTATGATTCTTGTAGTAGTCTATATGATGTCGGTTTGTCTTGCTTTGTGTGTTGCATAAGATACCACTCCATTATGGGTAACTCCTTTTCACGAACTCTTACCCTATCTCATCTGATCCTCCACCCTCTAATTCCCGGCCCAGACGACACCCGCCTTAGTAGCTGTTCCGCCCCTCTGATCCTATGGTAACTCGACCCGGACCACCACGGACTACACTCACGGACAACCCTTCTAACTCAACGCATTTGATCCTGATCCTATGGTAACTCGACCCGGACCACCACGGACTACTCTCATGGACAACCTTTCTAACGCAACGCAGCGCTCGTGAATAAGCTGGTGCCCTGCGCTTGGCTTTCGAGTGGCGCTTTAGAAATTTCGAGTTTACGATTAAGATTACGGGTAAGTGATCAGATACATCAGTGACAATAGGCTAATCGAAGAATTCACAAGTGGAGGCCATGTATTAGTAAATATATTATCGATTAGTGTAGAGGTTGTATCAGTTAGGGGTCATTGCATAATTACGTAACGCTCAAGGGTGGGTGGGTGGGGTCATTAATTTTAATTGTTTGGGATCGTGTCCACTAAGTAAAACATGCTTCAAAGTGTTTCTTCGATGTCAGGATTTCTTGAAATCCTGACATCGAAGAAACACTTTGAAGCATGTTTTACTTAGTGGACACGATCCCAAACAATTAAAATTAATGCTCAACAAAACGCGGCAATATTTCTATTAATAATTATCGAAGTGCCCAGACTAAGCAAATAATTAGTTCATCTTAATTTTAATTAATTATTAAGGAGCCATTTAGTCCATGAAACTTTTCAGCAGTGTAAAATTTTATTCCTGCGGGATAATTTAAGAAAACTACAGTTCACGCTTGACTGTTATTTATATGAATAAAACATTGTGTATATTTTAAGCCTATAGTCTACTGTCAAATTAGTCTATAATTCACATACTAGGCTATATTAAATTCACTATGAAAATATGAATTATAATTAGCCTACGCTCTCACATAAGCCAATAATAGACTTGAATCTCAACTGGATTTTTTTTAACAATCGTTACGTAACGCTGGGGAGGGTGGGTGGGTCAAGGGCAACGTTACGAAGCGTTACAGGGTGGGTGGGTGGGTCGAAAACGGTCATTTTTGGCGTTACGTAATTATGCAATGACCCCTTATACGTGTAGGTTGTAGTATGGCAGGTAGAAAATGATGAGAAGAGATGCAGTCTGCGAAATTGTTTATCAGCGGGTGATTAGCCTACTGTGTTTCAATAAATCAATGTTGAAATCACCTTACAAAACTATCTCTTTTTTAGAATCTTGTATTCACATTGACAGTTGGCTGTTATCAGATTGTCATCTGATAACAGCCAATAGACAATAGACCTACAACCTTTTGTACAAAGCCACAAACCCCTCAGCTATAACCCTCTTAGCTAAACAGTGGATCAACCGCTTAACAACAAACAACGCTCATTATAACTTGTGTGGTTGTCTGATCACGATTCACTCAGTTCAATAATCAGACGGTAAAAACATTTCAACACATAATATAATCACAACATCCTTTTATGCCACAATGTTAATAATTATCTGTCGAAGCTCAGCTGTCAATAGAAGATATCACGAAACCGTTAGGAATACAACGTGAAAATATGCTAAAAACGTTGTCCATTGTTATGGCCTTGAATACTTTGTCGTTTGAAGGGCAGTTCTTCTTCGCCTCTAGGCAGGTTCAGATGCCCAACGACGCCACTCTTCTTTAAGTTATCGGCCTTTCAAAATGCTAGAGACACCTTTAGAGGACGGACAGATTTGTTTGTGTCCGAAGCGCCTTGGGGTTTAAGGTTAGTCTTCCAAACTCTTGCGTAGTGGCGTAGTGGCGTAGTCCTTTTACAGTTTCCGTTTGTTGGAAATATTCAATTGCTAAGCCTATAACAATTATGGGGCGTGGTGGTGTAGTGGGTATGTTTGTTGCCTTGCAGCCGGTGGGTTGCAGGTTCGAATCTACCTCAAGTCGCCACGTAAGGTGGACCTTGGGCAAGTCTTTCACTCGCAATTGCTCGGTGCTTCGGCGTGAAACTTCGATGCAGAGTTCGCGCTGCAGTCGGGAGTGCCTCTGAGTAGCGAGTTTGAAGGGGCGCTATAACAAGTGCATATACAAACAAATACAAACAAACATTGAAAATCTCATTTTGAATACCAAAAATATGATTTAGCATAATTTAATAGAAAGCAATCTGGGTCAAATAAACGGACAGAAATTTGTTAATTAAAATAACTATATTTAAGCATTAATCAGAAAAATGTCAGAAAATGGCTCCTACTAAATCAATCGCCGTGCTCCTTTTATGCATGGTATTCAACGCAATGCAAAATTAATTAATTATTTGTAATCGCTTAGTTAGAGTTCAAGTAAAACAAGAACTCTGCAATGCGTCGTTCTGGCGGTGGCTCACTGTGGACGAGCAGATGACGCTAGGCTACACGCTACATTGGATTGCGCACCCCATGTAGCCCCAACATCCCCAATGACATGCTCGCTTCTGAATGGCAACACCATCGCCTACAAACAGAACAAGACTTCGTGAGTGAGTGTACTGAAACAGGTTTGCTTTATGACACTCATAAAAAGCGTTATATGAATAGTCGAATGAAGTATTGTGACAATAGATGGGAAGTTGCATAGCGACCCATCAGGGTCTCTACTCGGAGTCGTTCCCGGCCAATTCCATGAGAAAGGAAAGCAGTCAATAGTGTATTAAACCGAGAGCAGTTTGGGAGATGTCGTATAGTTACTAGAAACCCGTTCCAGGTTGCCGGCAGTATTAACCTTAGAACCCGACGGACCGCCCGCTATAGAGTTACGGGAGCTCCGGGTTCAAAGGGTTAAGCTTAGGTGAAGTAATGCCTCGCAACTTAGAGGAACATACATGTAGAACAGTCTTGGTACGTGTACAGTAATACTTGTTTGTCTCTCATTCCATCACCATTAACCGTAGGGTTATTACGAAACACCACGCTCCAACTGACACCACTCTAGTTGCGACATTGTTATAATTATTATAATATTATGACTGCTCAATCAAGGCGTTGAAACCGAATGGAAACAAAAGATTTGCCTAACTTGCTATCTCAGTCAGACAGGAGAACATTATAGAAGTAACTTATATATAATTAGATATAATATAAATCACCGTTTCATCAACAAACCTGTGCACCACCGCCTTAGAAATGAAACATTTAAAGATGTCGCGTCGGGAACTGTGCCTCTTTTAGTTCCCCTTAGTTCCCCGTTTTGTTCTACTGAATCTACTGTAACACGGCTATTGATGAAATTCGTCCGTGCAGTTTGATAAAGAAAAACTTAATGATGGGGGGTTAAAAAAACTTAGGCTTTGCAGGGACGGAGACTTGGTCGGTGCAGACAATATTTTTCGCTGAAAAGAGTTGATGACCTTTCTTTCTTTTTTAGTAATTCGGTTCAAATCTCGTGAAAACGCACTATTTTCCGGGCAAAAAGTTGCTGACTTTTTTACTCATTCGATATTGAAGTTTCGCCGGTAAGGGGGTAGGCCTACGTGAAAAAATTCCATAAATATAACTTTTTCTTTGAGTTTATGGACTTTGTGTCCATTTTTCCTTGATTAGCAATGATTTTTAGCGATATTATGACAGCATCGTCATTTCTTTCTTTCACAACATTATGATTAGACACACAAACTAAACTGATATAGGCCTAGTGCATACAATATACTTAGCCTACATGTTTAGGCCTATGAATATAAATTTCAAACAAAGCAATGTCGTAGGTCTATAAATGGTTGATAGAACCAAGGCCGGAAAGTTTCAGCGTATCATAGGACTAATTTCTGTCAATTAAGCTTGAAAATTTGTGAATCCTTTCAGCACGTGAGGCCTATAATTATAATTATAATCTGTTGAAACTAGTCTTTAAACTATTCTTGCTATCCAAAACAAATATGGCCTAAATGTGCGTTTGAAATTGCCAAATATTAAACCAGGAAATTTTTTAAAATTAGAAATCTGTGCTAGTCAAAATAGGAACACAGCAATGAAACGCTATAGGTTAGCGCTTTCTTACTGGGATTATAGGCCAATTTTCCTTTTTGTTTGTATGATTACATGATTAAAACTATGCATATTTTAAATTTAGCTCTCTGCATACGACTCTAATAGACCTATGCTTAAACCAATTACTAAAGGGACTTTTAGTTGTCACCGCAATAGGACTGCGCAATGGCATTTTGTTTCTGAACTGGCTCTGATGGGGGTATGCCATCATTCGATTTTTTACTTGTGGGACCTGTGGGTACAATAAAAAATAAAGTTTGAGAACTCCTGATCTACATAGATTACTGGCTTGTCCCAAGTTGCCTGTTTAACCGGCAACGGGTCGACACATGATGGAAGTGTTTCCCTGCGGGCTATCAAGAAAACACCTAAATGTGAATCGGTCACCGCTGAGCTGAAAATTAATCAAGAATGGCTTACTGGAGTGCAAGGGTTGTCGCAGCTGATGCCATATAGGCAGAAAAAGTCAGCGATCCAACCCTACTCACACACGGACCGCCATTCTGAGGCAGGCAAAAAGTAAAGGACCGAGAGGGTCACCTTGTTGGGGCCCCATTTGCGAGGAAATTGAGAATTGGCCAAACCTAAGAACAGAGGCTGCCCCATAAGCTTGATGGACAAAACGGTATATCTCGGGGATAGTTTCAAGCGCGGCCTTCAGCATGACATCGCGACTCAGGCCGTTAAAGGCGTTAGCGAAGTCAAGCTTGACAAAAACATGATCATCGGGTGGGCAAATTTTTATTATTATATTATTATTATTATCATCATTACTATTTTTCATCTTTGCGTTGTGACATTCCCCGTAAATGCCTAATTATTGCAGGTTTAAGCTGCGGCCATGTCAACTTTTACCTATAGGCTAATAAACTAATTTACTGATTGATTGATTGAAATTTAATAATTATGGTTCACGAAACCAGCGAATCACATCGATTTTCATATTTTTTCAACAGGGTTGGCTCTTTGCGATTCAATTAGATGCAATCTCCTTTACGAAACACATCATCTTAAAAATAAATCTAACAGAACGTATCCTGATTGCTTTGTAGATGGAAATAGAATCGAAAACATGGATCCCGTTGCATGTCAGAATTAGCTAAGCTTACTCATAGCGACGAATATTATTATGGCGTATACATTTACCTGCGTCAACAGCGTCATCGTCGAGCTCTCGCGAAGTCTTTTGGTTTTGCAGCCAATTGAGATAATTCTCGAACGATGTAGAACTTCCCTCCGGTTGAATTGTCTTCCATTCTTCATACAGACTTTGTAGTTCTCCATTGTCGCGTCCTGTTTAAAGATAGTAAGACACTTATGCAGTCTTTACTCCGAACATACGTTCAACTTCTATCAACTTCTTCTTCACTTATTATTTTATATATATCTTTGTAAGTCTGTGTGTTTGTGGCTTTGCTTGTTTGTTTGTTTGTTTGTTAGATGAAGACGGCCACAGTTTTGAAGCAATCGACTCCTATCCTTCTCAGGGAGGGTCGGGGTAGACCCGGGGCAGGTCATAGGCGGGTCGGTGAATCTCTGCCACCATGCGGCCAGGGTGGGGAACAAAAACCTTCATTGTCCCAACTTTTTCAGCCGTTGCCATGCATAGTTTCACATTAAATTTTATTCACCTGAAACGTTGCAACTACACAGATTTTTACACGGGCCACGTCGCCTCCAACAAACGCACACCTCGACCCGCAGGACCGGGTGAGGGGCAGGGTATTGTTGGGGAGAGAAAATTTCCCCAAAAAACCAAAATTCAGGGGTGGCGTACTGATGGAGGTCGGAGTGTGGTGGGGTGGAGTGGGAGTAGGGGTGGGAGAAAGAATTTTTTGGGAGAGCCAACATTTCACGGATGGCGCACCGGTGGAAGTCGGAGTGTGGTGGGGTGTGGTCGGGGTGGGGTGGTGGTGGGGGGGAAGAAACATTTTCCGGAAAAGCAAATTTCACCGGTGGAGTGTAATGGAGTTGTGAGAGAGGGCGGGAGGGACGGAGGGATGGAGGGAGGGACGGAGGGAGGAAGGAATGGAGGTAGGGAGGGATTGGCGGAGAACGGGCCCCAGCTAGTAATATTATAATCATACAAGACTACGGTATAGAATCGCTGCAAGGCGCTTCTGAGTAAGCTCCATGGTGGTTAAAAACCTATTTAAAAAATTAAAGTCCAATGGCTGTTTCAATATTTAGCGCAATAGCAATTGCTATATGTGACTACTGGCCTTAGTTAGCTACACCGGTAAACGAGAGCGGCATTCGTCTGTTGGTTGCAACGGACTGCGGTTCAAGCCCCGGGCTGGGAGTTGACATTCAGAGATTTAGATATCTCGGGCTAGCACGTGTGGAACGTAGGGACGCAAGCTCCTGTGGAGCGACCTTGGGCAAGTTGCTTGCCCATCATTGTCTGTGGGGAAGGCAACGGAAAACCATCTCACTCATCTCATCCCCAGGGGCGTAAAGCCAATAAACCTGCCTTCTGGCAGATGGCCATCATCATCTGTGGCTAAAGTCTTGTCCAATGGAGTAACAATTATTATTACAGTCTAGGCAGTTGATCAAGAAAAATCTAAGTTTACCTAAATTAAAAATTTAGACTCGTCCGTCTCTTTCAAGACACGATTTTTTGGAAGACCACACTGGCAGTGATTTATCACATTGATTATAATTGTAGCACATAATGAGTGGTTCTCTTGGAGAAGCGCTAAATGAATGATGGAATAAATGAATGAATGAACATAATTATCCTGCCATTGTCGTCCACTACAATCATCCAACCTCATTGAAGCGGTTCAGATGCTAGTAGTGACCCTCAATCAATCAATCAATCAATCAATCGATCGATCGATCGATCGATCAATCAACCAATCTATATATCAGTCTGGCTGTCTGTCTCTATCTATCTATCCATCTATCTCTCTATTAATCAATCAGCCAACCAATCAAGCAATCAGAATTTATATAGCTCCCTTCATGGTCCCAACTCAGAGGTCTTAATGTTAGAAACACACAAATTTGCTCCTGCTCAACTTGAAGAAATCATTCACATTATTTTGCATATATCTGCTGTTTCAGTGCTTCTCCACGAGCTTCTCTCGATGCCGATCACTTTCTTTATTTCTTTAAATTTCAATCTTTCAATTTTTTTATTTATTTTAAACGCTAGTCCTGAAAATAAAATTAAGAAGCAGCAGAACAAGAATGCATGCATAGTGCATACCCAATTCAATTCCATCGCCTGGCTGTTGCTCGTCAATCTCTCGCTCGTCAAACTGTCGACTTGCAGATCCATCTTTAATCGAATTGTAGAAGGTTGCAAATGATTTGTCACTGTCAGCCGGTTGTTCACTTTTCCACAGAACATATCTGTCGTGCAACGCTTTACCACGGCTTGCTACAGAAACAAATGTGGCATAGTTTAAAGTGCCTGAGAGACAAAGTCAGTTTCAAACAACAAAAACATAGTTTATAGTGCAAGTCTCTTCAGCAAATAAAACTGTCCTCTATTACGAATAATTATTTACAGACGCTCGATGCAATATTCACATGGTGTTGGTTATTGGTGTTGTTGGCCAAGTGGTTTGGAATTGCCTTACTTTAGAGCTACGCTTGCACCCGATACTCAGAATCATTTCTCACTTAACTTAAGACTGTTCTTTTTGGATAGCGCTGGAGTCTAAATCGCCTCTGAGTAGTTTCTGCAAGGGGCTATAATAATTATACGTTTTTATAATGATTTCTACTCACTGATTGAATGGTAGCAACACACTTAATACCGCGACACTTAATACCGCGACACTTAATACCGCGACAGTTCATACCGGACAGTTTAATCCCGACGACAATTAATTTTATTCCCGCTTCAGTTAACCCCACCGACAATTTTTAATTTCGCGACAGTTAATACAACCGAAATTATAATCACCGACTTCTGATCCCTCGTCATTTAACACATTACACAGCAGAACGAATATTGTAGGAGCCTACTACACGCCTAATTGTTGCCCACATAAATTATTTTGTGCCTCCGTCTTCAAGTTGGTCTATAATTCAGTTGTACATAAAGCGGCTGAACGAAGAGAGCAAACTGCTCGTCGTAATAAGTCGTAAATATAAATTATACGCTAAACAATGTCAATGGAAGCACGATTGGGCGATGCAAATGTAAATGTAGGGGAGACCGGGGCTAAAAGTAACAGAGGTAGGTTGTAACAGCGTAAAAATAAGGAAAACTGAAATTCAGGGAACCAGCGTATGCACGTCATAGCATGCGTCATATCGTTTCCGTTTTATGTTCCTTTCGGCGTTGCCTGTGTTACACCATAACAGAGTCGTTTTTCCAAAAGTGTGATTTTTGCCACTAAAAGTAAGTTTTTCAAATCGCATTGTTTTTCGTCTTGCTTTTGTCTGGCGCACGATATTCTTACTTAGTGATGGTCAATGCGAAGCTTGATTATGTGAGATTACATGACAGGATGAAACATTTCGTCAACTAACGTGGAGTTTGAAAATTTTACGTGATCATCTTAGATGTGTGATCGGGGCAGGTTGTAACAATTTTCAAGGGGTTTGTTGTAACGGTGTTACAACCTGCCCCAAAACCACCTTCAATGGTTTAAAAGATTTCTTTTTGCTTGAATCCTGCCGAACTATTTAAAACTGTAGGCCTAGATGAGGACTTACAAAAGGAAAAGTCTTAGAGGAGAAACCACACTGGTTGAAATGAAAGAAACGGCAGAAGAGGTGACTAACCATGCATAACCGACCTTGCCGTACAGTTGCGAAGAAATTCAACATATGCCATGTTACTCTTTTCCGGTTTGTTAAAAAAACTGCAAAGGTCAAGTAGGCCTAATGAAATTTTTTCTAACGGGTACAAGCGAAGTAGACAGTCGATGATCAATTGATTACTGCGGATGTATAGAGCTGCTGCCAATGACAATGCCCAGCCGCAAACTCTACCTCTGGCCGAGGTAGGCCTATGGTCGAATGTTGCATCGCTGATCGAGCCTCGGCCAGACACTTCACCTTCTCGAGACGAAAAAGAAGACAAGCAATGGTCTCAAGAAGCATAAAGTATCAAACAAAAAGAAGAATCCTCAGAAAAGAAGTACCTCGACCGCTGGCGATTACTTTTTTAATAGCCTTTTTGTGCTGTCAGAAACAAAAGAAAGACTGTATCTAATGTTTGGCTTGTAAGAAGTGATCTCAAATGGATTGCACTGATGGCGCTGTGAATTATTTCCGCCATAAGTGTGTTTCAGACGACTTGGAATAACGGTAGGGCCTATAGACTACATGTGCTGTGTTACAACCTACCCCAATGCTAAAAGCATTGTTACCCAATGCTAAAAGCATTGTTACAATTTACCCCAGGGGTTGTTACAACCAACCCCAAGCCGGGGCAACTTGTAACACAAAAAAATATTTTTTTGAACTCATTTATTTCCTAAAGTATTATAGCTAGACATTTGAAATTGTGCCTAATTATAAAGCTCTCATGAAGGTTTTCACTGATATATTGTGTACCGTACTTGGAGGAACAGTTCTGCCGTAAGTCGATGAAATGTGTAAATTGTTACTTGTAGCCCCGGTCTCCCCTAGTCGTTTTTATATAGCGGCCGTCTATAGCCTCGACCCAGAAGGTGAGATCCTTCACCGCCGCTCGCCCGTTTGAATGGACGCCCCGCCATTTAGGTCCCCGTGGACGGACCGTGCTAGCCTGAGATTTTTGATATCTAAAATAGCCACCTTCGGGATTCGAACCGCGGCCCGCACGCTCTCTTTCACAGACGCGCGGCTCCAGAACGACCGGCGTCGACAATATTTTCTCATGTCAGCCCAAAAATTGATGACCCTTTTTTAGTCGTTAAGTTCAAATCTTCAAATCTCATGAAAATTACTATGTATTTCCAGGTCGAAAAAGTTGATGACCTTGTTTTTAGTCATTTGGTTGAAAGTTCTTGGTGTCTAAGCCCGAAAAATATACCATTTACACGGTAAAAAAACCATGAATCTGGGTCTTCTTGGGGGCTTAGCCCCCCTAGCACTTGATAAACTCAGCCCATGCCAGCGTATACCAACCAGGGAAATTGTTCAACGGCACTATATACCTCGAACATGAAGTCAACTATGAATAGCGTCTCCATCTTCTTCTTCTTTTCCGGATATCTGAAGGATGACGTAGGCGCATGGCGCTACCGAAAACCCTGTGTCATTCCTTTGTGCAGTGTCGCATCTATATCAATTGTAATGTGCGATAGTAGTGAATCAATCACGTAATTTATATATCGCCCCTTCAGGATCTCTATTCAGACGCGAATATTGCTCTTCAATTGGTTGTGCTGAATTTTATTGCTTTAAAAATGCCATTTTATTGTCGCAGTATTAAGTATCTCGGTATGATGGATCCGATTTGACTGCAGGGTCTATGACAACTTACAGAGACCGTTACCCTGGACAGAAATTTGCTCGGCATATTACAGCACTTGAGAGCAAGGTCCTATGTCTCGGTATCAAACGCCGTGTGATTATAATTACGTCGGTGGGATCAACTGTCGCGAAATTATTCGTCGCAGGTATCAACCGTCCGGTATTAACTTCGGGGTATTAAGTGTCGCAGTATTAAAATGTCGTGGATTCGAATAACATGGACCAAATACCAGAATATTTTATTCTCTTACCCGTAGCGACCAACTCCCCCGCAGATTTGAGGCTGATTTCCCATGGACTGGCGAGAGAACAACTCAACGCCGCCAGACAAAAGATCAGAACAAACATCAGACGAGCCATTGTTAACTCTTTGTGGCTTTGTCTTTGAGAAATACGTAAGGCTCAAAAAGACGATGTTCTATGACCACGTTCCTTTATTTATAGAAAGCAGCGAACGGTCTCGAGATTCTGATTTACTAATCTGTCTGACATAAAGTGTTTGTAACTCAGACGAGAGAATTTATTGCCATTTGTTTGGTGATGAACATAAATTTATATCCTTGAGATATTTTATGGCTTTTTAACAGAACTCAACCAAGGTGATCTTTCAGTGGTTTGTTTATGATACAGGAATAAATATCACATGATATTCGAACGATAGTAAACTCATTTGACACAGAAGTGGCTTCAATCGTCGATTTGTTTTGACATTGAACTACTTATGATTTCAATTAGCTTTCAATACTTTGCTAATCATTTGAATTACTACAGAATACCAATAGATAATATTTCATGGCTTACATTGAAAACGCTTTTGTAGTGAGACTGTGTAGGCAACGATTTTACAATGCTTTCATGTCAGCTGGACATACCATGACAGCTTTGATTTATACGGCTCGTGTAGACAAATAACTGATAAGATATCTTAAATAATAGCGCTATAAATAATGTAGCAAGTTCATACAATGGGGAAGTTCACAAAAGCGTTTTGCACAGATGAATTAGTAAGTCATACATCTCCATTAGGGGAAAATGGATGGAAAAAGAACGAGAGGCAGACCAAGACAAAGACTGTTAGACTGGATGATGAAAGATGGCTATCAGAAGCTGAAAATGAAAGCGCGGAACAGAGAAGATTGGAGACGTCAAACATTCGAACCTGCCTAAGGGCAGAGCACGGAAAAGAAAGAAAAAGAATCTCCATTAAATGTTGGGCTTCGTGGGTCCAATAACAAAAGATTGAGCTGTACACGAGGGAATGAGCGGACATACAATAGATCTAGGTGCCCAGTTAAACAATATTTGTGCATAGTCTGATTGGTTCCATAAATGAGGGTTTAGGCTACTCGGGTATTATCCTACAGCGTGTATTCACCCGCAAAATATTTGCGTTTAGTGTAGTAACTGTACACTGTGTACAGGCTACTTATTTCAGTAAACGAGGATCTAGCATAGGCCTACTTGTCTACAGCGTTTATTGACCTCACAGAGAGTTTAAGAGTAAAAATGCAATAAAAAGATAATAATGAAAAAAAGACAGCAGTATATAATAATAAATAAAAAAGGATGAAATTTTATGTGGCAAACGTACAAGAACTAAAAAGTCATCAGAAAAATCTTGCGAGAAAATATAGGCTAGACTGTAGTCTAGAGCAACCGTGGCGTGCATGTGCATAGGCTACTCGCCTACCATTGTGCCAGTAGGTCTACTGTTACCCTGAAAAAGACAGCATGCGAGATATTCAAAGGATCATTTTGGAATATTTGCATACGCATTCCTATGTCTTGCATGTGACATTGTGTCCTTTTTAAGGGGGTAAGGAGGACCAAGTTTAGCCAAGACATGTAGTTCTACTTTTATTTGATGATATATCTCATTGTTGTAAACTATCACATTCTTCTCTTTTCTTGTAGGATCCCACTTTTGCGACTCCGTGCTAATTTGCGAGATATTCGAAACGGAAATTCTCGTTTAGATTTTCTAGTCGTTTATTTACTTAAATTGAAACTTCGACCTGATTCTGACTACAGTGTTAGACAACCCTTTTGTCTAAACACAGCGCTCGTGAATAACCTTGTGCCCTGCGCTTGGCTTTTGAGTGGCACTTTATAAATTTTGAGATTACATTTACGATTACGTTTCGGAAAATATGCTAAATAATCCATCTCTCGTCGTCCAATCGTCCTTCCTAATCCGTCCGTCCATACATATCAACACGTAGCCTATAAAATATACAACAGACATGCATTTATTCATACACATGTTTTATAGATGCATACCTACATTTATGATGCATGCTCACATTAATGAAGTAGCCATGTATAATTGTATATTCCAATAGAGTGGCAATATATAAATCTCCATAATGAATGAGTGAATAGTCATAGACCTACATTACAGACTCACATAAATTAAGTAGTGTCTTTGTTTTACGTCATTGGCGCGCAGTTCGACTTTGCAACGTATAGCAATGTCTTTATTTATAAGTTGTTTCAATGCTATAAATTTATTAAATATGGTTTCAATTATCGTTTAACATTGATGCATTTGAAGCCAATAAATCAAGCATTTCCCATTCAGAGCGCAATTGAAATAAATCTTTTGTTTGATACAACAATAATTTTAAAATAATGAAAGTGCAGACAACTTTATGGGCCTGTTGGAAAGCCTACAGCTACCATAAATGAAAGTTGACAGTAACCCTGCTATCCTATGCTGTAGCTAAGCGTACTATGCTATTGCTAAGCTATGTTCTAAGCTGAACGTCGATTGATCGTCGCAATCGTAATAGTCATCGTAATCTCCAAATTTCTAGAGCGCCACTCGAAAGCCAAGCGCAGGGCACCAACTTATTCACGAGCGCTTGAATTCCAGGATTGAAGTGAATACGGGAGGGGAGGAATATATTGTGGGGCGCGGTGGTGTAGTGATGGCGTCGTTGCCTTGAAGCCGGAAGGTTCGAGGTTCGAATCCACTTCAAGTCGCCGCGTAGGGACCTTGGGCAAGCCCTTCACTCGCAATTGCTCAGCGCTTCGGCGTGAAACTCCGATGCAGTGCCCGCGCTGTAGTCGGGAGCGCCTCTGAGTGGCGGTTGGTTATTCTTTACTAGCTGGGGTACCCGGCGTTGCCCGGGAAATTTAGGATTCACCCGCTCCCGGCCACAACCCCACACCACACCTCACCTTCCACCCCACAACACCCCCCCCTCACCCCGATCTCCACTGGTACACCACCAGTGAAATTTCAATTCCCACACACCCGGCCCGCGCCAAAATTTCCCCTCCCACCCCACCCACCTTCACTCCTCCACCACACCTCCACCTCCCCTCACCCCCACCCACCACACCACACCACACCCCACTCCTACCTCCATCGGTACGCCACCCGTGAAATTTGGGTTTTCAGAAAAATTTCCTCTACGAGCCCCACCCACACCCCTCACTCACGCCTCACCACACTTCGAGCTCCACCGGTACGCCACCCGTGAAATTTGATTTTTCGGAAAAATTTTACCTCACTCCCCACTCACGCCCCACTCCCACACCCCGCCACCGACACCTCCCCCACCCACCTCACCCACCCCACCGCATTCCAACCTCCACCGGTACGCCACCCGAGAAATTTGGGTTTTTGGAAAATTCTCCCACCCCTCCACCCCTACCCCACCCCCCCTCACCTACCATACTCCGACGTCCACCGGTACGCCACTCGTGAAATTTGAGTTTTCGTGAAAATTTCCTCCTCCACCGCCACCCCACCCCTGCCCCACCCGGCCCCTGAGGGCTGAGGTGTGTGCTGGGTGGAGGCGAGGTGGCCCGTGTAAAAATCTGTCTAGCTGCAACGTTTCAGGTGAAAAACTGTGAGACTATGGCAAGGGAATGTAAATTTATAGCGAAAATCAGGGTTTTCGCTCCCCCACTCTGGCCCCATAGTGGTAAAGATTCGCCAACCCTCCACAGGGTGGTTCTGATGGCCCTCTGTCTAGGTAGAAAGTTTCAGATCAACAGCTGCGCTTTCGGAGAAAACAATTCTCCACTCCCCCCCCCCCAATAATACCCTGGCCCCACCCGGTCCCTGCGGGCGAGGTGTGTGTTGGTGGGGTCGTGGTGAGCTGGTGGCATTCGGTGTAGCTGCAACGTTTCAGGTGAATAACTGTGAAACTGTGGCAACGGAATAAATATTGCAAAAAGTTTGGGTTTTCGCCCCCACCATGTCCCCATGGTGGGGAGATTCACCAACCCTACCACCGGGTGGTTCTGATGGCCCTCTGTCTAGGTAAAAAGTTTCAGATCAATTGCTGAGTTTTAGGGGGGAAATTGGGGGTTTCGCCCCCACCCTGGCCCCCATGGTGGTAGAGAATCGTCAGCCCCTCGTTGGGTGTCTCATACCGAGACCTACACAGTAGTGAAGGTTTGGAGTGAAAAGCTCAAAAACTGTGGAAATGCATCCCGGTCAAAGAGACAGACACACAGACAGACACACAGACATACGGAATCTTCTCTTTATATATACATATTTATATATATATATAGATTTATGTGTGCTTTGTTGCTAAGCTATGCTGCGGCATAGGCCCACTTCAAATTCTGATGATGTTATCTTCCAATTTCTAAAGCGCCACTCGAAAACCAAGCGCAGAGCACCAGCTTATTGACGAGCGTTGTGTCTCGTCAGAGGGAGAAGTCCGAAGGAGGTCGAAGTCCGGCCACCAAAGGATCAGAGGTGTCATAGTGATATAGCGCCCATGCCATTGCGAACTCAATCTTTATCAACATTAATGTCTCGATTCTTGTTTATAATTAGCATCACTTTCTCCACGGCTTCATCTGAAAGTGTGCAATTTTTCTTTATTTATTTGTGTAAAATTTTATATATTTGTGTACAATTGAAATATTTGTGCAATATTTATAGTTTGCAATATCTCAAGTATTACATGACAATTAGTATTAAATAATCTGTACACAGCCCGAAATGAAATTTTAAATTTCGTGCTGCGCACACTGTACACTGTGTACAGTGTAGACGTGCGCTGGGCAGTGCAAATATTTTTCACAATTTATTTGGAGTGAGGCTTATTCTCGACAGATGGCGACACCAGTTGGTAAAAATCGTCGCTGAGATCAAACCACGATGTGCGTTCAGTAGACGCAAATAACTAGCGACTGAATCTGAATCGAAAATTGTTATGTCGCAGTCTAAGATGGGCGAAACAATTTTATGCGCCCATGAAGCGAAGCAGAATAATTGTTAGATCATTATAAGATACATGCATGGTGAGGAGACTTGAGAGGAAACACCGCAAAGTCACAATCATTAACAGATCCTAAACGAAATCTGTGATTTGGACAAATGCACCTGAACGCAGTCGAGTCCAAGTCCTTCTAAGTTAGTCGAGTCAAATGGTGTTCAGCTCCGACTCCGCGTCACTAAAAAGGGTGTCACGTACGACAATTGGTTCACCGACAACTGGTTCACGACAATCAATCTC
Organism: Lumbricus terrestris; assembly: GCA_949752735.1. NCBI lineage: Eukaryota > Metazoa > Annelida > Clitellata > Crassiclitellata > Lumbricidae > Lumbricus > Lumbricus terrestris. The sequence goes on along the minus strand of OX457051.1, from coordinate 585,445 downwards.
GCTTCTATTTCAGCAATAAAATACATTCATCCAGCTTCCATTTCTTAATCGATCTTTTAACAAATCCAGCTTCTATTTAAGCTACAAAGGGACCTTGATCAAGCTTCCATCTCTCAAGCATTCATTTCATTAGTCTGGTTTCTATTTTAGCCAGAAAAACATTCATCCAGCCTCCATTTCTGAAGCATTCATTTCATCGATCCAGCTCCTATTCAAGCACGAATACTTCCATGCATCCAGTTCCGATTTACGCATCAACATTTTCATCAATCCAGCTCCTATTCAAGCAAGACTATTTCCATCAATTCTGTTCCAATTGAATCAATAAAATTTTTATCAATCCGGCTCCAATTTAAGCAATGACATTTTAACCAATCCAGCTTCCATTTATGCACGAATATTTTCGTCAATCAGTTCCAATTTGAGCAAGAATATCTTCATCAATCCAGCTCCAATAATATTGCCGTGAACCAATTGTCGGTGAACCAGTTGTCGGTGAACCAGTTGTCGTGGAACCGTGCAAAAACGCCTGGCTTTTGCGATAGACTATTTGCATAGGCCTAGCTCACACTCGAAATTAAATTTTAAAATTAATTTATTTAACCCTCAACAGCTAACGTGTAAAAACTTACGTTACAGCTAACCTGGGGTCCAGCTGGACCCCATTGTATTTTTTTATATTTGAATTTGTAAACACGATATCGATGATGAAAATCAATTCCACACTATTTCTATTGTTAAATTTGTTATGTATGTGTGCTTGTTGTAGCGTCCCTTCAAAATTTCTACACAGAAGCGCTCCCAACTACAGCGCGAGCACTGAATTGGAGTTTCACGCTGAGGCTCTGAACAATTGCGAGTGAAGGACTTGCCCAAGATCCATACGAGGCGGCTTGAGGTGAATTCTATACGCTACTGCAAAATATGCCATATCTGCAAGCAGTAGGGGCGCCAGAGGGGGGGGGCTAGGGGTTTAAACCCCCCTAAAAATCCGGTTTTTACATGGCAAATGAAATATTTCCATGTTAAAGTTTATGTAAGTCTATATCCTATTGTCGTAGTGAACATTAGTGTTAGGGTAAAAGTAAGGGTTAGGTCTGTCTATCTGACCATGTCTGACTGTCCGTCTGTTTGTCTGCTTGTCTGCCTGTCCGTCTATCCGTCTGTCTGTATGCCTGCCTGTCTGTCCATATTCTGTTTGTCTATCTGTCTGTCTGTCTACCCGTCTGTCTGCATCTCTGCCTGTCTGTCTGCTTGTATTCCTGTCCGTCTGTTAGTCTTCTGTCTGCCTGTCTGTCTATCTGTCTGTCTGTCTGCGTGTCTGCTTGTCTGTCTGTCTGTTTGTCTATCTGTCTGTCCATCGTCTGCCTCCCTGCTCGTCTGTCTGTCCGTCTGTATGTCTATCTGTCTGTCTGCCTGTCTGCCTGCTTGTCTGCTTGTCCGTCCATCCATCTGTCTGTCTGCCTGCCTGTCTGTCCATATTCTGTTTATCTGTCTGTCTACCCGTCTGTCTGCATCTCTGCCCGCCTGTCTGTCTGCTTGTATGCCTGTCCGTTCGTCCGTCTGTCAGTCTTCTGTCTGTCTATCTGTCCGTCTGTCTGCGTGTCTGCTTGTCTGTTTGCCTGTCTGTCTATATGTCTGTCTGTCCCTCTGTCTGTCTATCTGTCTGTCTGTCTGCCTGTCTGTCTGCCTGCCTGTCTGTCTGCCTGTCTGCTTGTCCGTCTGTCCGTCCGTCTATCAGTCTTCTGTCTCCCTGTCTGTCTGGCTCTGTCTGTCTGTCTCTGTCTCACTGTCTCTGTGTCTCTCTCTGTCTCTGTCTGTCTGTCCGTCTGTCTGTCTGCCTGCCTGTCTGTCTGTCTGTCTGTATGTATGTCTATATGTCTGTCTGTCTTTCTATCCGTCTGTCTGTCATTCTGTTTTCACATTTTTGGTATTGAAATATGAAAAAAACCTTGTGAAAATCATATGTAATTTTTGGGGTCCGCATGGACCCCAGAGGAAAAAAAATCATAAAAAAATTGCACCGTGTTTTTTAAAAACTTTTTTCACGAACAGCACCCTAACATAAAAACCAACAACTACATAAAATATTACTTCGCAAATATGAAAAAATATATGATGAACATGCTTGGGGTCCGCATGGACCCCAGGTTAGCTGTTGAGGGTTAAACCTTTATTATTTTCTCTTGTTTGGCTCTATAAAACATTTTCTATTTCTTCAGGCTGACAGAGTAGCCTACTGAACAAAATGTAGGCCTATCGGTGAACATCGTTTCATCGGCATGAATTACAACCATCTACAATGAAATTCTATCAAACAATTAGGTTGACTAAAAAAAGAAACCATTTAATAAATTGGTATAATGTGAAGCGACTCAAGTGTGGGCTACTACGGTAGGCCTACGTCTTTTAAAAGAATTTTAAAAAATCGAAATTTTTTGCTGAAATGTTCGCTTGTGCGAATACCTATGGGCGAGTTCCCTTGCTAAAAAATAATTGAGATGCCTTCTTTTCAGAAATCTTTTGTAAAGTAACTAGCATGCCACCATAGCTTTCGAAGTGCCTCGATCTCTGCTCGGTGTCGATATCCAAAACCACCTCCACCTCAGCATTGATCAAACTGAATTTATGTCACCAGGACCAGGCTTGATGAAGTCAACGGGGTCTTGTGCTGTCTGCAGAGTCTGCACAAGCCATTTCTGCGCCACCGTTGTAGGCCTATATGTAGATTTGATCATTCTGAATATTCATAAAGTAAAAGTTGACTGTGACTGGGAGGGCGGGGGGCCTCTACAACCGGGGCCCGCTGTGCACTGCGCAGGCTGCACGACCTATTGCTACGCCAGTAACGCCACTGTCCCCATGTCTGATGCATAGGCGTAACTTTCTATTGTGACGGTGGTGTCCAGTCACCACCACTTTTAAAAGTGGTGGTGAAATTCATCACCACTTTTTTCCCATGCAAAAAATTATTTTTTCGCATGGAAGCATTCGGCTGTCTTCCACTACGGCTATAGATCTATTCATTCTTAAGATCAAGAGGCAGAGTAGGAAATAGATCGAAAAATAGAGACGAGTGATAATAGAAAGAAGCATCGCATCAAAGTTGATAGGCTACTTGATAGGACTGCATAGTGCATAGGCCATAGGCCTACTGCGCACGGTTTGACTGAATTTTCCAGTTTATCATTGGCCGTAACTTCGATCGTTTGATTATTGGCGAATGGCAATTGTCACATCTTTAGCACTACTGGCAGTAGCCTATAGTGTTGTTGCTCCTTGCAGTCTGTACTCTGTACTTAGGCCTAGGCCTATACGCAGCAGTGGTTACTTAGTCACTTAGTCCTTCCCGTGCAGGTATGCACATCGGGCAACGCACTTCCTCCACTCGTTCCTGTCCATTGCTAGTTCTTCAGCCTCCCTTCTGTATAACATCTCCAGACGCTCAATTTACCTTTGATGGTGCCCTATAACAGTTATCTCGCGGTCGTCATCTCTTGCTTCTACTTCCAGCATTTCAGGACATCACCTGTTTGGCTCTTCGATTCTCGTCCACGCGAACAACGTGCCACATTCACATCAGGTTCCACGACAACTGGTCCACCGAAATAAAGCCGGATTAATGAGAAAGCGCTTGAGAAATGGAAGGTGGATGAAGGCTCTTCATTTGTGAAATAGAAACTGGATTTATGAAAGAATTTTCGTGGTTCTCTAGCCCAATTGGAAGCGGAGTTGATGATTTTCATTCATGTACTTCAACATGCATCCAGCTTCTATTTCGGATCTAAAATCACGTTTTCATCAATCCAGCTTCTATTTCACCCGTAAAAGAACCCACATCCAGCTTCAATTTCTCAAACGTTTTTTCATCAATCCAGCTTTTATTTCATCTGCCAAAACCATCGACTAAAAAATTACCAGTGAACATTTCGTCGTTAACCATTTCTCGATGGTCCAATATTTCGTGGACGAGTTGTCGTTGGACCAGTTGTCGTGAGACTCGTGACACCGTAGAGTCCTTCTCAGCCACCTAGAGTAACAGACCTCAGTATGCCATAGCCTATAGGCCTAAAATTTTATATGTCCTGCAGACGACTTCTTAACGGAAGCATAGGTCCAATAGCCTACAGCTTGAGCGGGGGTGGTAATTTTGCCCCACAGTTCCAAACAAATTTACGGCCCTGACCTTTCTTTAAGTTTGGTTTTATATTTGGACGAAGTGTAATCCGTTTTGTTTTAGGTTGAAATCGAGTTTCTGTAAAAGTTCATAATTATTATCATATTCATAACAGAAAAATTAAAGCATGACTGTAGCGGCTTGTAGTAGCTTGCTGTTCGAGTGCAACTTTGCGAGTGACCGAAAGTGACGGACAAAGTAAACTCAATTCGATTTGTCGAGGGAGAGTTCATCATAGCGGAAGGCAAGGGTAGAGAGAATAGAAGGAAAATTTAGTGAGCAGACAAATAGTCACCACCACTTTCTCGGGGAAAGTTACGCCCTTGGTCTGATGTAGTCATCGGTGCAAGCTCGCTCTCCGCAGGCATCATAAATGCGGAATTTTTTATGCACTTTGGCGGTCTTCTTTACACGTTCTTCTCGTGCTTGACGCTTAGTAGCGTCACTTAAATAAGACTTAGGCATAACTTGGGGACAGAAAGAGAGTGTCGTACGATAATTAAAAAATAAACAATTTCCAAGTAAAAAGGCTATGAAGTTATCTTTTATAAATTTTACATTTTACTACAAAGATAATAAATTTTAGACACGTCTGCGTAGACCATGGCACAATTAGGCCTATGTTTATACGTCAGCACAACTAGGCCTACTTCCGGCCAAAGTCTGCAAAGAGTAAAGATATTTGTAATCAGCTAATAATAACAAATCGCAAACCGGTTGTTTGGACATTCCGGCTCAAACCTCAAAAATTATTGAGTGTGTAAAAAAATTGACTCTGACCCCGGGGGGCCCCTGACAGCCGAGGGTTCTTGTGCACTGCACAAGCTGCACAACCTATTGCTACGCCACTGAACACACTTCAAAACACACCGCAGCAGTCCTAAACAGTCCTTCTTTCTGCAAATTGCAATCAAAACTCAATGCGTTGGCTTGGTGTGGCATAGTGGTTGCAGTTTGATGTCACTGTGTAATAACAAAGATCATTAGCGACACCCTCCTCGTTTATCCAGTCTTGGGAGCTGGAACTGGCACTGGCAGAGTGCAACCAGCGTCGATGTTAACTTTTGTGTGGCAATAAATTCCCGATCTCTTAAAACACCAGAGCCATCGAAAACGAATGGATTTCATTGCGCACCAAGACGCTCTCAACTTTGTCGCTGAATAAGTTATAGCGTGGGGGATTCAATTGTTTTACATATTTTCGTAGCTATAACAACATTAAAAGACTTTCATGATAGAATTGGAGCATATAATTGTTCTAAAACATTGGACTGCAATCTCACTCAGAAGAAGAGAAAATCGATCCATTAAATAGAAATCATAATATCATTATTTGAAAGTTGAAATGGAATATAAAGAAAAACTCAGAATAAATCAAAATCAAATCAACGGCAATGCTCTTGCTGAGCATAAAATCAAATGCAATCTCATTCTCATATTAGATCATTTTTTGTTCTGTTTCATTAAGTCACGCATCTCTTTTTGAACTGATGCAAAGCAAAAACTCTGATGCGTCGTAACGGCGTTGGCGCAGCAGTAGACGATTCGTCAAACTCATTAAACGCAACGATAGCCGCATTTGAATGGACAGCAGTGACACCAATGACTCGTTTTACATTTGCGTCGCTTTCCAACGACAACATCTTTGGCTAGAAACACAAAAAGCAGAGAAAATCATGCCATGATGATTGATGACGGTAGTCTGTTAGACATTAATATGTTGCGAGTGAATGAATAATGAATGAACATATCGAGTTCAAGCGACACTTCTTAAAACCAATGGATTTATTTTGGCTTGCAAGATTCTTTGTATGTCAACCTATTCCCGTCGTGCCACAGTGGCGCTTCAATTTTGACAGTTTAACTCCGTCGCTGTTTATGCTCTGACAACGTCGGTCCAAAACCTGAATAAACGAGGAAGGCGAAATTAATCAACTTTGTCGTGACGCAGTGTGTTAAACAACAACAAGCAACAATTTTTGGCACATCTCTACTACAATTCAATCCATCGCTATTATAGCAACTCGACTCCGAGCATTTCCTCCGACATTTTCCCCGCGGCCAAAGTCAAAGAGCGTATCGCGTATAATGATAAACGGACGAGATTCAGTGTAATTTAAGTTAAACAAAATGTGAAAGGACCTGCATCGTTAACTGAGAAGTTTTACTTAAAAATTAAAAATAAAGCAGACACTGAAAAAGTTCTGGAAACTGTAATTAAACCTCAGAAGCCATGAGGCAGTACCGGTAGCTAAAATCCAAATCTGCGTAGTTAAAAGAAAACTAAAAATTGAAACTTTAAGGTAAACCGAAGTTCAAATCAAATTTCGCACTTTAAGTTTAAGTATCAGGTGTTTTCAGAATTAAACACTTACCTGTGTCAGAACCGTCAGCGTCGAGCTCTCGTAGAGTTCTTTGTTCCCTCAGCCAACCGAGATAGTCTCCTAATGATCTAGATCCGCGTTCGGTTTCAATGTCCTTCAACTCGCGGTACTGATTCTGCATGTCTCCAATGTCGTGACCTTTCAAACATAACAAAACGGTTCGTGGACGTTTCGTCAACGGACAATTCATCAGGAACTGTTCGTCAAGAACTGTTCGTCAAGGACTGTTCGTCAAGGGGAAGATTCGTCAAATGGACGATTCGTTAAATGGACGATTCGTCTAGAATCTCTTGATCTCCCGCATTAACATTAAATTTGATCGATAAGGTGTATCCGAATGGTTCAAAGTCAAAGGGTCAAAGGCAAAGCAGAAGTGCGGACTGTACGAAAACGCACCCCTTTGCTCTCTCTCTTTATAATTTCGTTTATTCATCAATCTGGTTGGCAGATCGCAACCGGTTACATTAGCCTATACAGTTTAGCAGTTATCTTAGCCTAATGAACACTACAGTCTACAACTAATGATCTAGAACTGCCTCCAATACAACGGCTGTCTAGCAGTCTACAGAGAACGTCTATCCTATACGAAGGTTTCGGAAATCGAGCTCATCCAATGCGCCCCCCACTTAGCTTTCAGAAATAAACCCAGATTTTTTCTTTAAAAAAATCCAGACTATTCCTGAAATGGATTGTAGATCCCATTTGTTCGGATAGGAGTTAACAAAGTTTCGTCAAATGAGTCGAATAAAATGCAACTTTAAAAATATCAATATTGTTAAAGTTGTCAGAGACGCCACATCCATATCGACAATAAGCTGAATCGATATATTCGTGTGCGCAAGGAGAAGCGGGTCGAGCATACCAGAATCATTGTAAACACATAAGCTTACAAAGTTTTAAAGTTGTCCAAAGTTTCCGGCCAAATTTCCTTAATACATCAACAACCCAACGTTTCAACCGCCTCGAACATTAATAGACTACTCTGCAACAACTAGAACACTTAATTCCCAGAGGATTGATCTTACCTATATGCATGTTAGAGATGTCAATACGGCTTAGCATGGAGAGGAGTGACCTGACCTGTATTCAAATGGCTCATTAAATTTTCTGCGCAGAGCTATTCTTCTGCGTCATCAGATATGAAAATTTTCGAAAATTGACAACGTGAGATCTTGATTGGAGTTTAAAACTTAAAACTAGTGGGAAAAAATTATGTATCACAACCGTTTTACATTGAATTTCACAGAATATTCATGTGTTGTAAGTCAGCTTACAAATGGTCAACTCACCAAAATGAATCCAGATTCTGCCCCAAAAATCCCAGAAACCAAGACGAAGGTTAAAAACCCAGAACTAGTAGGAAAAACCCAGCTGTGGCATCACTGGCCACCGCCCCTCCTAATTCTGAAATTCGCCCCTTTTGATTTTAATAGGCACATCTGCGCACTTTTGATTTTAATAGGCACATCTGCGCACTTTTGATTTTAATAGGCACATCTGCGCACTTTTGATTTTAATAGGCATACCATTGACGAATCGTACATTGACGAATCGTCCACCTGACGGGCAGTCCGTGACAAACAGTTCTTGACGAATCTTCCAATTCATTCATTCATTCATGCATTCATTCATTCAGAGCATTTATATAGCGCCTCTTCAAGAAACTACTCAGAGGCGCTTTCAGCCCTACCACAAGCAAAAAAAAGACTTGAGAAACTTGTAGAACCTAGCCGGATGGACCACAAGCAGAGAGCGAAGCGTAACCGGGAGGTCGTTCCAGACAGTAGGCCCACAACCGAGAAAGCACGGCGCTGCCTAATAGCCAAGCGAGCCCGCGGGACCAGAAGCTCACCCCTAGCCGAAGAGCGAAGTACACGACGCGCTGCAACGTCAGAGACTGGACAGCAAAGATCACGCAAATACGACGGAGCACAGCCAAGGACACAGCGAGAGCTACAGCAGCAATGCGTTATGAGATCCGCTAGGACACAGGCAGCCAGTGCAGCGCATCACGCAATGATGTAACGTTCGCATAGGCCTACCATTTTTAATATTTGGCTTTCCGTAAAGTGCAACAACAATAACAACAACAACAACTCAAATATCTCTTTATGATAATTATGATTTATCTCTTTTTTCCATACTTTCTACCTTCAGCATTTGACACCTCAGCGACGAGTCGAATTATTGGTTTCCTATTCAACTTCATTGCACGCTCATCGCTTGTAGGCTACATCTTATCAGACAAACGCAAATTCTTCTGTCGGTGCACGATACTCTCACATTATTCCTACATTGAAATCTGTAATTTTAGAAACATCAATGTACAATAATAGACAAAAGACACGATGAACAACTTACCAAACTCTACAAATTCTGCGCCTGGTTCGACTGGACCCGCGATGGAACAGCTCACCACCACGAGAACAAAGAGCACAAGGAACGGCAGACGAGTCATCTTGCTGCTGTCTTTTGGGAAAGTATCGAGAAATGCGTCGGGTTCAGAGTAGTTGGCCTCCTCGTTATCCCACGACTGCGTTCTGTCATTTATAGAAAGGCTAGAACGGTGATCCAGCTTCTGATTTACTCTCCTACCTGTCTGCTTTGAAGTACCGTATACATATATGTCGTGGATCCGAAACAATCGATCTTTTCCTGTGTGATAAATAATTATTGCTTAGCATTTTGAAAGCTTTTCAAGTGAACTCAACGGCTCTCGTCCTTTTAGCAATCAATTCTCATCAGATAATTTATTTATTGCAGAAATAAGGAACAACCCAGTTCCATTTCACTGTAAATTGATTTATAATACTGGCAATAACGCATTAACGCTTGACAGCGAAGTGACTTAAATAGCATCCTATCGATGTAGCCTATACACATTATTTTCAATGGCTGCGATTAGTTCACTAATCAGTCACTATCAATGCTTGAATTGCTACAGAAATACCAATAAATCGGGCCTCGATGTAGGAATACCATGAGACATTATCGTTTTTATAATAAATCAGTCATCGGTCAAATGGAACTGCGTCTGGTTGTCATTTTCTGCAATAAACTATCTGATCAAGATTAACCGCCAAAGGACCACCGCGGCTGAACTCATTTCAAAAGGTAAAAAAATACCAAGTGATTTACCACACAGAATAAAATCATCGATTATGTCGGTCCACAGCATACTTCAAACCAGGTAGAGCAGTAAATCGGAAGCTGGATGATCGTTTTTGCCTTTCATTAAACGACAGATTAGGTTTGTATCATACGTTCCGCACTTTGAGGTCTTTGCAGACATAGCCTATGGGAATAATTTTCGTCAGGGGCGGCGCTGCGCCAGGGCACGGCAGGGCAAATGCTCTGGTAAAAAAGACTTTGCCCTAGTCTTTGTCATGCCAGAATAATATGTTCGGGCAAATTTTTCCTACTATTGCCGTCCGCAGTCCGCACATCGAGACTCCATCGTAACACATCATACACATGTACATGTACATGTAGGCTATACTACGAAAATGTAGAAGGCCTAGTAATATTCACAACAATGACGTCACTGAAAACTCCATCGATCCATCACCGTTGATGACATCATTGCTTGCCAATACATTTTTAATCTATCATGGGAACTGAACAAGCTAAATCTAATTGAAAGCGCTATATAATTCAATTGCAGCCGTGCTCAATCAGAGCGCTCAGCCAGTTGCTTCAATAAAGACACAGGCCTTCCTGAGAACTACAATTATACTCGATAACAGACAATGAGATGTAACTGTGCAATGTGTGCATCATACATGAGCCTGTTCAAAATAATTGTGACGAGTTTTGTAGCTATTATTATATTATCGTAGCTATATTATGTTTTATGGTGCCTCTAGCAGAATGACTTTTCAGAGGCGACCTGAGCACTGAAACTCCTGGAGAAAGAAATGCATTTAAAGAACGAGAGCCTGATGGGAACAAAAGAGTCTTTAGTTTAGCCGCTAGTGATGGATGACGGTCCTTCGAAATGGAGAGATCAACCATAGAGATTGACAGATGATGGACACGTTGGACAGGAGGAGGTGGTAGCAAAAAGTTTAAGATCGCAACGAGAGAAATGAAGATACGGCTTCGGAATAGGTCGATAGTTTGAGCGTTGTGGCTTTCAGGAGCATACCCCAGCTGAGGGTCTTGTAGTGGATGCCTGACGTGATAGGAAGCCAGCGCAGGACTTCATGCAAAATATGTAGAGATTATGTTCAAACCGAGGAAGCACTTGCTGCGGGTTCCCGGACAATTCGGACCGGACAATTCGGAGACGGACAATTCGGAGTGCATATAAAAATCTTGCACTCCTAAGAGACACTTACGGGGATGAAACTTGTATTGATCAGGGGCATAAAATAATTATATGGCACCAAGCAATTGATGTCCGATCTTCTAAAATTGGTTCAATAACTGAAAATAAGAAACTGAAATAGTAGTTAAATGCAGCAAATTATCAACTTATAGGCCATTCATTTAGATCCATGTAATTTTAATGCCTATATAAGCCCATGGTTTTTAGGCCCGCTGATCAGGTGCCGGAATATTATTAGTTTGGACAGTAATACATTTTGGGTGATGGAGATGGGTAGGCTAGGAAAATCTGACCTAAAAGTGGAAGTCCCATCACAAATTTTGGCTGCTAAGAATTGTTCAGTACGAATTGTCCCGTGCGAATTGTCCGGTGCGAATTGTTTGTAAATGGTCATACATAATACAATAGACTCTACAGTAGAATACAATACAGTACAATACAATACAATACAATACAATACAATACAATAGAAGGTTGAAAACGTTGTCCAATCCTATGGCTTGAATGCTTTATCATTTGAGGGCAGTTTATCAATCTCATATAAGATATCTTATCAGTTATAGCTCTCCGTGAGCCTTATAAATTAAAGTTGTCATCGTATGTCTCCAGATGATACGCAGTCATTGTAAACTCGTCACCTGCTGCACAGTCTTGCAACAAAGACGTCTTCAATGTCAGCCTTAATATATAAATATTATTTATTGGTCATGTCATGTCATGTCATGTCACTACGCCGACGTCGCCTCGCGACGGTTGGCTGCATGAGTGGACCAATGTACTCCAGCAAGATCTGTCTTTTACGGTCCTCAATAGCGCCGCTCCCGATAGACCGGTCCACAACGTGATGTTATCGAGCCAGCATATTCTAGGTCTACCGCGGCTACAAACACCCTGAACCAATCCCGTCATGACACTATTTTCAATATTGTCCTGCTGTCGCAGGATGTGACCAAACTATCGTAATTTCCTGGTTTTGATTTGGCCTAATAGCTCGCTTTTTGTCCCTGCTAATTTGTAAACTCGTTCATTAGTCAACATTTCTGTCCATGAAATACGTAGTAGTTTCCTAATGCATTTGTTTTCGAAAGCCTGTATAAGTCTTTCCTCCTCCTTCTTTAGAGTCCACGTCTCACAACGTGTGTTGCCACTGGCCACACTAAGGCCCTCACCTTTGTCTTGGAGCTGATTGCCTTGTTCTTCCAAACTTTGTCAACTTAATCATGACTGATGTACCCATGGCTAACCTTGTTTTCAGTTCTACATTACAGTCTGCATCTTTTGTTACTCTGCTTCCCAGATGGACAAACGAGTCTACCTGTTCTAATCTACCACTGATCACTCCAATCTCCAAATCTGTGTCCGTATTTATTGGCGTTCTGTAGTAATTCATGACTTTGTGCTTATCAGAGTTATGATAGCTAATTGATAATATGTGTAGTTCAACATCAAAACAAATTGACTATTGAAACCACTTCTGTGTCAGATGAGTCGATCGTCTTTCGAAAATCATGTGATATTTATTGCTATCATAAATTGACCACTGAAAGATCACCGTAGATGAGTTCGATTGAAAAGTCATAAATTAATTAAGTGTGTATATTCATCACTCAAAAAATGACAATAGACACTCTCATTTGAACCACAACACACTTTATGTCAGACAGATAAGCAAATCAGAATGTCGAGACCGTTCGTTCGTTCCTATAAATGAAGGATCACAGTCGTAGAACATTGTCTTTCTGAGCCTGAAGCATTTCTCAAAGACTAAATTGAAGACAGCTGAAAATGGTTCGCATGATGTACGTTCTTGTGTTTTGTATGGTGGCGATTAGTTGCTCTCTCGCCAGTCCATTCGAATCCGCCGCACAGTTGGTCACCACTGGTAAGAGGATAGTCTAGTGTTCTTTCATTTGGTTAATTTAATCAGTGAATAATTTTTATTTTCATTCGGAAAAGCGAATAGCACCCCTTCAAGAAACTGCTCAGAGGCGATCCCGACTAAAGAGCGCTTAAAAATATTAGTGTGTAAAGATTCGTGTGTGGGCGTGGATCTATTCTAAAGATCACTGGTCCCAGACCACTGGGTCAACCACAGAGAATCACTATAAACTCTTGTTGTTTGAAGTTGACTTTGTTTTTCATGAACTGTAGCATACACTACGTTACATGCTTCTGTAGCAAACCGTGGTAAAGCGCTATACGGCAGATATCTGAAGTGGAAAGGTGATAAGGCAGGTGACGGTGACACATCATTTGCAACGTTTTACGAGTCGATCAAAGGTGAAACTGCAAATCGACAGTTTGATCAGCGAGAGGTCGATGAGGAACAGGAAACCGAGACAGTTGAATTTGGTAAGCATGCAGTCTAGCTTTGCTGCTTCTCATTTCGCCGCCTCTTAAGTTCAGGAGATTATAGGACACCTATATTTATATTATATGAGATCGTTTCCGATGAGAAGTAAGCAGGTTTTATAACATTGAAAGACGACCGCAAAGCAAAACGATTCATATTTAAAAATTACGAGGCTTGGCAAGAGTTAATAATTATGAGAGTGAACGTTAATTACACTGGTAGGTCCTAAAGGACGTTATTCCAGCGAAGGCCAGCTTCAAGCTTTGAATCAAGAGATAAGTCGACTTCATAACTACCAGCCCAGCTGACTAGACTATAATTATATAGCGCGTTGTGAGGATTCTGAAACGCAAAATAAAAATTGGCCTGAATTAGGAATTTTTAAAAAATCCATAGGCCTACAATAATCTCTTAGGTACCGGTGTAAAGGTTTCAGATTACCCCCTCCTAAACATTACCCCCCTGCAAACTGTAAATTGCATCAATCATCGCATTTATTGCACTCAAAATATCAAAAAATTCATCCCGCTTCTTGTTTTGGTCTGAAGATTTTCATCCGTCATCCCACTTCATGGTTTGTAATCAATCTTTTCATCTGTAACTAAAAATACTATTCGCCGCTGAAGTTTACAAGGAGAAAATGGCTTCGAGGCTATTATTTTTTTCGGATCAAAATATTGATAGCAAACCACGAAGTGGGATGACGGATGAAAATCTTCAGACCAAAACAAGAAGCGGGATGATTTTTCTGATGTTTTAGTGCAATAAATGGGATGATTGATGCAAATCTAGTTTCCGGGGGGGGGGTAATCTGAAACCGGTTTCAAGTTACCGGGGGGGGGGTAATGTTTAAGAGGGGGTAATTTGAAACCTTTAAACCGGTACTCACAAATAGCAATTCTTATTGCGCCAAATATGGAGAATTGGTCTTAATAAATAAGAAATAGGTCTTGGACGTTTAAGTTGCCTGGGACATTATTTCGAAGCTCCTAACAGCGATTCTATCGTGATCTTGTCTGATTAGCGCCTATGAAGTGGCTAAAAGTTGATTGAATGTTTGGATAAGGTTAAAGACTGTATAATAATGAGTCATACTATGTTTAAAAGGACACGACAATGGAGAACTACAAAGTCTGTATGAAGAATGGAAGGCAATTCAACCGGAAGGAAGTTCTACATCGTTCGAGAATTATCTCGAATGGCTGAGAGGCCAAAAGACTGTGCAGGAACCCGACACTGCCGCTGTTGACACAGGTAAATATACGCATCGTATCGTATGATCGTATCTGACCATTTGTAAAGCGCTTCTTGCAGCAAGAGCCTTTCAGAAGCGCTCCCAGTGCGTGCAACTTCGAGAGAAAAGGCAGGTCTTTAGACAAGAGAAAGATGACGAAAGACTACCAGAGAGGATGGCAGAGCGAACGGATGGGAGAAGACCATTCCATAGGGAGGAACCTATGCAGGCAAATGATATGGATTGAGCCATGGCGGTCCTGACGCGAGGAACAAAGAGGTCAAGCCGATCTGAGGACCTAAGAGGACGCAGCGAAGTGGCCGAAATGGGGCGAAGTATGAGATCACAAAGATACGTCGGAGCAAGGCCTAGTTGAGACTTGAGAACCAAACTTAGAACTTTGAATTGTATGCGAGCTGAGAGTGGAAGCCAGTGACGTTGTTCAGCCATGAATGTAGATATGTGTGAGAATCGAGGAAGACGGGCAATGAGCCTCGCAGCAGCATTGAGTACGGACTGTAGGGGAGCTAGTCGGACCTTAGGGAGGCCAGCAAGGACAGAATTACAATAGTCAATCCGAGAACAGACGAAGGCGTGGACAATGGAGGTAAAGATCGAAGATGAAACAGATTTGCGAATAGCCCTCAGCAGCCTTAATTGGAAGTAGGAAGAGCGAGTAAGCTTGGCTATGTGTTCGGTAAAAGTTAGAGAACTATCTAGGGTGACACATAGGTCTCGAACACTAGACGAAAAGTTGAAGTGAGGAAAAGTTTGAGAGAGTACCGAGTAGTCAAGTTTTTGGAGCTGCTTGGAAGTGTCAAACCAAATCAACTGGGTTTAGTCTTCACATCATGTGAAGACTAATATTATTGTGACATACAACGGGATCCACGTTTTCCATTCTATTTCCATTCACAAAACAGTCTTCGTAGATGCCCTAAACAATATTGTCCATTTAAATTGCGTTTGTTTAAGATAAACGGAATTGATTGATTGATTAATTGATTGTTTTTTGTGTTTGCGTGTGCACTTGTTATAGCGCCCCTTCAAGCTCTCCCTACTCGGAGGCGCTCCCAAATGCAGAGCGGGCACTACATCGGAATTTCACGCCGAAGCGCTGAGCAATTGCGAGTAAAGGACTTGCCCAAGGTCCTTACGCGGCAACTTGAGGTGGATTCGAACCTGCAACCTTTCGGCTGCAAGGCGACGAACATAACCACTACACCACCGCATTGCCCCGCAATTGATTTTAATTACATATTTTTTATACGACTAACGAAACCATCGTACTACGTTGGCATCTCTCAAACAGTTCCCTGTTTAACAAACGATTGAAGACTGTTTTTCTTTCTCTTGGAACGGGCGCTATACAAATTCCGAGATATTATATTGATTGAATACTTGGTTCGACAACTCATATAGCGCTTGTCTTTAACTGTGTCATTGAGTGCATCATTCGTTGACACTTGTTCTGTTTTTAGCCGAGGAGGGCACTGCCATTCAGAAGCGAGCATGTAGTTGGGGATGTTGGAGTCATCCCCTTCGGTGCGGCATCCGATGCAACTGGTAGCCTACAGTCATCTGCACATCCACAGTGTGCCGCCGCCAGTACGACACATTGTAGAGTTCTTACTTAGCATGAACTCCATCTAAGCGATTAATTAATTAATTAATTTTGCATTGCATTGAGTACCATGCTCACGAGGAGCACGGCGATTGATTTTGTTAGAACTTAGAACTCGTGAATTTTCGTTTAAGACTCAAAATTGACAATTTCATTAACGAATTTCTTTCCGTTTCTTTTTACCTAGATTGCTATCTAATAATTATGTTCAATCTTATCTTCGGTGTTTATCTTGCCAGACTTTCAATGTTGTTACAACAATTAAATATTTACCCCAAACAAACTTAAACTGGAAAATGATTATGCCACTGAAGAGTTTGGGAGACCAAGCCTAAACCTCAGGGCGCTTCGGACACAGTTAAATCCATTAATCAAAGATGCGTTTGATGTTTTAAAGCAATTATTGTTTTTGATAACGATGCATGGCCTACTGTACAGCAGGAAACTTCTGGGGCCGATTTGAAAACCAACAGCTAATGCAAAGAAGGTTGACAGTGCTGTTATTGTAGGCTAAATCAACTAGCTGAGCTAGGTTTGAAACTGGATGTTGACGGGGTGAATGTTCATGGAATGAGTTGAAATCGGGATTACATTTTGTAAGAAGATATGTTTCAGTTATGAAGAAAAGGGAAATTGTGCAAATTGTTTATCAGTCAAAGACAATAATTATTACATCAATGATCAAAACGAATAAAGAAACTAACCGACTATAATAATAATTATTGAACTTCTTATTAGTCTATAGGCCTAGGTGCAGTATTGTAGCAATGTAGCATCCTTAGAAAATCTAATTAGGCCTATGTGTATTCAGTTGGACGGACCTGCTTTGTTGATTGAGTTGCAGAATCCTGTTCCGTGTTAATTTGGTAGTTTTGAGTAGACCTAGTTCGGCAATAAATATTGAAATCAATCATTTTTATATTTATTGTAGGCCTATGGACTTAGACCTATCGATCAGATTGCAGGAATAAATTGGCGGACGCATAAGTGAATATTCGAAAGCTCTAGCATATACCCTGATTACCCTAATTACCCGTAATGACAAGGACAAGAAACTTTGAAGAAAGCGAATGATTTTCTCAATGACATGAGATGATACAGCGGCTCTGCTCAAATTATATCCCAGCGAATTCCATTATTACCAGCTCTGCTTAATTCAGCTAACATGGCAGATTAAGGCTTTGCAAGTAAGCCCATAATACCCTGCCGTCCAGCTGAATATTGATATATCAGTAGGGCAATTAGAAATGATTTTCGTCAATTATTATAACAGCCGTCCCCCATTGTCTTACCAGATCCTACCATGTCTTATCGTACTTTACCTCATGTTAGCACACAATATTCAATAGGCTAAATCAATTCGTTCACTTTAATATTATAGACACAATTATAGACCCATCAATGATAATCTACTCAGAGGCATTCGCAGTTCAACTTGGGCGCTTCAGTTTTCAGATGATTATGAGAGATGACTTCTGCGGAGTCTCTAGCTAAACGAAAATGCAGATCTGATAGAAGTTGATTCCACGTGGTCGACCAGACCACTGCAAAGACACTGAATTTTTGCAGTGCGTGCAGAGGGGAAACAAGTTATGATCGAAATGCAGAACGAAGATTTACCGTTGCTTCAAATTTGTATGGTCCCGAGAAAGTGTCTTGTCTCGAGACGCCTTCAGACCAGTGATATTTTCATTAACGATAACTTCGATAAGTAAAATTAGAACTGAAAATATTGATTTCCGTTCAGTGTAACTTTAACCGTAACTGAAATTATTTTGAGAACGAAAACTGAAATAGAACTGAAATTAAGCACAGTGAACGAAAATTAGAATAAAACGAAAATTAATTTTTTAACGGAAATTAATGACAAAATTGGAAATTTTAGTAAGCAGCTGAGTTTACATCTAAAAGGCGGACACACTTTTTGACTCTTAAAACTTTGGTATCTTTGGCTTAGCACGTGCTTCCGTGTTCAGACAGGTTTTGATGTCTCAGTCTCGTCCTTGGAAGTATAAATATTATTATTGTCTCGGTCTCGATCAGTGGCTCTCCTTTATTGAAAAGTGTCTCGAAGCAAAAATCGTTTGTTCTAGGGAAGCCGTACGGTATCGGTAGCTCTCTTTACACAGTCCGTAGTACTGAACTCATTGCGTGATGTAAATTTCGTGTGCAAGTGTTGGGAGTTTCACGCCGAAGCGCTTGAATTATTGCGAGTCAAGGACTTGCCCAAGATCCCTATGTGACGGCTTGAGGTGAATTCGAACCTGCAACCTATGGCTGCAAGACAACGAACATACCAAATACTCCACCGCGCCCAACACCGTGTGTGCGCGCGCGTGTGTGTGTGTGCAGGTGTGTGCATGTGCGTGTGTGGGCATGTGTGGGTGTGCGTGTGTGGGCATGTGTGCGTGTCCGTGCGTGCATCTCCCGCGTGCGCGCGCGCGTGTGCGACTGTGTCTGCAGCCTGCATTTAGCTGCTGTGTCTGTTTGGTTGACGTCTAATAATAATATGATTAGATGACATGCGATGTGAGTTGCATGTGAGACGACCCTGAAAATAATATTGATCTAGTTTTGAAATGACTTTAATGTGTGCTTACGCTTTTGCTAACTAACAAAATACTCTTCCATTGCTCACGCACACTGTGGCTTTCTTTGCCATAGAATTTGCCACTAGCAACAATAATAATTCGATCTTCCAGCAGCAGGCTCGTGTATTGTCCTACTGTTGAATAGCCTGCATGGGCGGCTGTTGTAATGAGTCGACGATGCGTGGATTACTGTTACAGTTACTGTTACAGTTACTGTTACAGTTACTGTTACAGTTACTGTTACAGTTACTGTACATGCATTAGGATCTCAGTCGATGATAGAACGACCTCCACGACTTCTAACATTAATTCAATTCAATTCATTTATTGTAACCACTAGGGTGTCCCAACAAATATTTTTCTAGAAACTTGAAATGCAGTCCCCCTAAAAAGTTTCCATATGGTCCCATAATAACACCTGTAAAGTTTTATGACACTAAAAAAATATTTAGGGGTGGCTCAAGCCGCCCAAATTTAACCCATATTGGCATAATTTGCGCCTGATGTGTCCAACTTCTAAATGCCTTTATATCCCAATCGTTGATCCTATTATAACAAATTTACTACCCTTGGAAAGCTCGTGAATGGTAGAATTAACAGGTATTTAACTTTATTGGATACAATGGATATTTTGGGCATAGTCTTATGCTCAAAAAATGCAAAATCGAGAAAAATTTGAGATTTTTGAACTTTGGACACAATATCAGTGCACACACAACTAATCATTGGGAGTAGTCATTACAAACTCTTGATAATGTAACAAGTCGTGGTTTTAGCTCCTCCATACCTTCATCTGCTTCATAGTAAGAAATTCTGAGGGGGCTGTGAGGTTCAACCCCTATTTGTCCTAGGACCACACAGTAAAGTTTTAATTGCACACCCCATGCAGCTACACAACAAATCAACGTCTGGACCGTTATTTTTTTACTATTCTCATACTGATCTGCTGATTCTACATCACTGCACTCAAATTGTTCTTCAGTTCTACGTTCTACATTTACACATGTCAACAAGATTGTCACAATTGTGGTTAGAAAACATGTGCCTGTGTTTTTCGACAACCTGTACGAGAAATTGTCTCCGATCTACGTTCTTCGTTATCGTTGAGCTGAAATTCTGTATCAAAGCTGCGTCATGTTTGTTCAGCACAGTCATTTACACAGACCAACGTTATGAAAAATCACACGTGGTCTTATACGATTGGCTATCTCGCCACTCTTTCACCGAAAGATCGAGAAAACTATATTTGAACGCAGCATGGTTTGGGAAAAACTTTTAGGAAGAGATAACCCCGTTATTCCACATTAATGAGAACTCACTGAAAGAACAGAGAGAATTGCTATCTCTTATATCTTAGGTGCTGGTATACCAAGAATGATGTTGCATCATTTTCAGACTTGTCATCTAGAGCAGCATTGCCAGAATTATAAAGCTATGGATTAATTCAAAGAGAGCAGTGACTCTACATGAGAACACCGCCTGACTGTAGATTAGGGTGGAGTGAAAAAAAAAATTCTTTCCTTTTTAGAAGCTAGACTATTTAAAATGTGCCAAATGTCCATAGTAACAATCCTGCCAAATGATATTATTTTCTGACAACTGCTTGATCGCCCTTCGCCCAATTGAAATAACTGGCATTGTAACCATTGAAGTGGGCCTATAAATGAAGCATTTCGACGATGCCAAAGGTATTGTCCATTATGTGCCATTAGGTCCCGTTTGCAAAATGGTGTTGGGGGAGTTTCTCACATCCAATCGATGATTTATCGATCAGTGGGTCCCTGGACATGAAAAATCACCGAGGTGCTTGTCTGCCATGACGCCACGAATGACGTACCGGTACATGTAATTGACAAATCCAATATGGTCGCCGCCGGCCATATCGGAAAATTCATATTCTTTATTTCTTGCAGTATAATTATGCACGTGTAATACCTCTAATGGTACTGATTTAGGTGTGTAGAATTCATTTATGATATTGTTTTTGTCATCAGGGGTCATCTTGAGGTCGCAAGGTCGTGGTCAAGGTCATTTTCCCATCTTTTTCTTTCATTTTCCATTTCTTTCAGCTTATGAACGCGTAATACCTTTAATTATACTAATTCCTAGATGTAGAATTCATTTCTGATATTGGTTTTTCATCAAAGGTCATCTTAAGGTTATAGAGGTCAAGGTCAAAGACACTGAGTTTCATATTTTTCATTTATTACGGCTTATGTACGCGTAATACCTCTAATGTTACTGAATCCTCCGATTATATGTCAGCGGCATGGAGCCGTCACAGAATCTGAAAAACGGTGGTGACGTTCATCATTCGCGTAAATGCTCCAACGTGGTTCGCCATAAAAGCCCAGTCGTCATGCAAAGATGGAGCTAGGCACCTTCACCAGATGCTCGTCAAGTGACGATACCTCAGCCCTAAGCAAAAGAAGATCGTCGATCCCGTCATTCATCGCAAGGCATACTTCGCTCACCCGGACAATCTCCTCTTAGCCATGATGACGGACCATCGACCACACATAGGCCTACATGTACGTGAGCTGGGCCTGCGACGAGTGATGAAGGCCAGAGCTGAAGCAGGTCCCAATGGACAAATACGGAGATTCAAGGTTCCCGCAAAACTCAACTTCAACGCCGTGGAATACTTCGACATGATCGACTGGGCAGTCTGCCCTATCTCGGAGCCTCCCGTAATCAAGGCAATGACAGACACTGAGCTCAGGGATCTCATCACGATGGAGGTGACTCCATCAGTCACCTTCCCAAAATTCCCCAGCCACACGGAGGCTGTGGAAAGACACGTGAAGCTGGTGACCGAGCGTTAGCTGTTTGTGGACAGAAATCGCGAGATGGCTTCATCCGTGCACGCGTCGCTTCTCGACAGCTAATGCCGATGTCACGAAATAGAGTATCCCCCGTATTAATTGTATCCCCCAAATTACAAAAAGTGGAAAAAAACCGCTTCCGCGTGTATTTTGTTTTGCAAATTTATTTATATCTGCTTTGTCTTGAACAATGACACTAACAGGTATGTTTATTCCTACTAGATAATTTGTTTTGCCCTGTTTTTAGAGCACTTAAAACATTTGAAACACTTAAGAACACTCAGAGTCACTAAATAAATTCGAGTTCCCTTTATCCGAGCATTGCTTATGACACTTAGAACAATTAGAGTC
Organism: Lumbricus terrestris; assembly: GCA_949752735.1. Taxonomy (NCBI): domain Eukaryota; kingdom Metazoa; phylum Annelida; class Clitellata; order Crassiclitellata; family Lumbricidae; genus Lumbricus; species Lumbricus terrestris. The sequence goes on along the minus strand of OX457051.1, from coordinate 563,576 downwards.
ACTTTAAATTTTGATTACAGCATAAATTTTTTTATCATGCTCATTTTTCGAAAAAGGGGATAGAATGGTTTATCCCACCGGATAGTATAGACCGGTTAATTCCATCCGGGGGATAGATTAATTCATCCTCCCGGATAGCTTTCATGGGGGATACTCCGTTTCGTGTCACCGACGTTCGAGTCAAAATGTGACTTCTCTCACTTCACCTTGTAACTGTTTGCGACTTTGAAATCAAAGATACTGTAATAATCAAGGCATCTGATTGCATTAAGATGACTATTAACTAGTTGACTACCTTACCTAGACTGTGGACAGTGTGGAGTGTAGATAGACTCTGTAGAGTGTAGACCCTAACCTACCTATATCGTTCTGATGTCGCTTAGTAATGCAAAATAAAAAGTTGCGAAGGGCGATCAAAACATTAATCAGAAATGTTGTAATTTTTACACAGTGTTCTATTGATCTATTGGCACCTTTTGACATATCTAGCTAATTGAAATTCAGGAAAAATTTTTTTTTTGCCATTTTCACTCCACCCTACTGTAGATGTCAATCACAAATCTGAGACTTGTTTGGGTTGGATGCCCTGTAATTCACGGTCGTCAACTGTATATGTGATTCGTTTCCATCATAAAGCAATTAGATCTATATTGCCTTACCCATCCAACTTGCTCTGTGATGGCAACAGGCTTGCGAAATGCTACCGAATTGTTCAATCCAACCATGAATACCAAGAGTTTTGAAAATTCTTGATAGTCATATTTCGAGTATGGCCACGCTAAAGCTGTTCAGTAATGAATTCTTATGATTTGTTAGATGCAGACTGCAGTAGCATTGGTCGAGGGTTTGGTTGATTGTGAACCAGATTGGAGCATTCATCTTTAAATGGCTTGCAGAGCTTAATTACAGACCATTGATGGACAAATTTTTACCAAGGACACAAAGAATGCACCAGGCAACTGGACTTAAAAGATTTCTGTGATGTTAACAAGATGTTACGACTGATGGCTGATGTAGAAGGGTGCAAGGCATTGCAAACTCTATTTAATATGCAGTTATTGAAAGCCGTTGTCTCAAAGCATTTGCCAATAATTAGGCCTAATGCATCACACTTTCACGACTTCAAAAGGTTCAAACTGCAACCGTTGATTCCTGTCCTGGTCCAGAGGTCAACTTTAGCACACCAACATGTTTGTAGGCTACTTCCACCAACTGAAGAAAAATCAGACTGACAATCTGTTAACCTTATTCATTTCTACTCCACTGATGATTGCCATGTGGAGGTAGCGACCTGCAATCCTAGTGCACGACATTTACATCATTCGTTTGCTCGAGAGCTTAACTGTCGTCCTTATGCTTGAAAAACCTCATTCGCAAATACAATAAGGTTGCATATTTGTAGATTTTAGTATTTCAGAGCAATATAAGGTTATTAAGCAATACATAAGCACGCTAGTGGGATCAAAGTGTGGACCTCCGAAAATTTCAAACTCATAGACCTATATGTCGCACGTATAATTTGTGACAACTTACACATATTATATGTGAGCTTTGAGCGGCCTCTAAATATTTTCAAAATGTCCAGAAATTTGGCAGGTACTATCATAGGACCATAAGGAAACTTTTTGGAGGGACTGCATTTCAAGTTTCAAGAAAAATATTTTTCCTGTGCAATCGTGGGACACCCTAGTAACCACTAACCATCAACAATAAACAATCCGTGATAGTATAACATGCTTCACGTAATAATCGGATGGCAACAAGGAAGGCCATAAGGGATGAATATCCCGCTAGAGGGACACCTAATTACATGTGCTACTTTAACAGAATGATGGCTAAACGGTTAACGACATGAATTGAACAGTAGGCTAAAAAAACAGCATGAAATGACAAATAATGTAGTAAACTTAACTAATAAACACAAAACAAACAAAAGATCGGTGCCTACAAGGTTAAATATCTTCGCAGTCATTGTTAGCGCGTTGGGTCTGTAACGCGGAGAGAACAGTAACTGGTTCGATTTCCGTCAGAGGTGGTTACTGTGTACGGACGTTGAGAGTCAAGTCATTCACTCACAATAATTGCTCTGCAAAACAATTATTGTATTGTATTGTATTGTAATGTATTGTTTTGCATTATATTGCATTGTATTGCATTGTATTGTCTGGCTGACTTGTCGATCGATGACTTACAGCAGCAGCAGTTGCGCTATTTTTTCATGAAAATTTAATGCTGCTTGACGACTTATTGCTGTGCATCAAACCCATGCTGTCAGATAATATCAGAACGCAGAATTCTCTAGGCCTACTTTTATCATTCTGCAGCTACGTTTCAATAAATATACATGTGAAATTACTAATACATAGGCTACAATTATTATGTTATTATTATTATGTGTGATATATAATTTATATATATATATAGCCTATGTGACGTTCGAATATATGTATAATTGTATATGTATAAATTAATATGTATAATTGTATATGTATATGTAATGTATATTATATGTAAGTTGACATCAAAGAAACACCATATCTAAACAATATGCTGTGATCACTGATCAGTGATCACATTAAATCAATAAGAGGTTAACTAAGTTTTTGCTTGCTTAACTGGTTATCAGTAATTAAATCTGCTAGTACAGAGTTAAGTTGCATGCTCTTGCACCATGGGCGCCCGCACACAAGGCCGCAGCTAGATGGGTGTTTGGACACTCCCCTTCCCTCAAATGAAATAATAAAAAAATTAAATAATGCATTTACTAGCACATGACGCAGGAACTACAGTGTGTACTGTAATTACGAGTAGAAAATAGCCGAAAATCGCGGAAAATAGTCTGTTTGCACAGCCGTCAACGTATTAGGGCCAAAAAGGGTTAGAAAAACAGGCGATAACTGAAAAAAGGTCTAAGAAAATTTCGCAGCCAGAAAAGTCGCCTACTCACCTCAAAACACACATCCGAAATAAAATCCTGGCTAAAGCCCTGACTGGCCGCACATAGGGGCAAAAGTGGTTAAAATAGTTAGCAAATGTTTGAAGTAGGTCCTATAGGCTAGGCCATGTTTATTGCGAAACATGAATTTGCGAGTTTGAAATATTCTTATTTGATCTAGTGCTAAAATGTCGCCGATTAGGAAAAGTTGAACTGAATGACACTTGTAATAACATATGTAACGAGTCTAATGGCCCTTTTCTGCAAAAATAATTAAACGTGTAGGGCCTAGGCTAAGTCTCGAGATATACATGTAGTTCGACTCAGACAAAATTGCAATAAATTATGCTAAATATGGGTCGATTAATGAGTGATATAGGTTGGCTAATAGGTGAGTTGGCAATTAATATGAAATACGGGATAAAATATTTTTGACCAGATAAATAGATATTATTTTCAGAAAATGTGTTCCTTCCAGCCTTCCATAGCAGGTCAGAGTGTGATCAACAATTGCACCAAGAAAGTTTACTTTATTAATTTTTGAATGGGTAGGCCTACATCATTAGTAAATATGGGGTGCTTGCGTATCATTTTCCTGTGAGAATTAAAAAGAATATAGGACGTTTTACATAGATTTCATGAAAGTATATTTGCTTTAAACCAGTCCCCAATGAGGGGTAATTCAAGATTTACAATTTGAATCCGGTAGTACAGAATCTACGGAGGTCAAGAGATCGACATACTTTGATAATGGACTCAATTTAACCGTGACGACTGACAAGAATGCGTTTTGCCCTATCCTGCAAACAATTATGTAGGCTACGATTCTCATTCACAATAAGGTAAATAATTCACGAAGCTGCTTTAAAACATATGCTACAAATTTTCATTCTGTGCCAATTTACTATTAGTAACTGGGGTCCTTCATCTTAACGGGATTGTTGTGCCTTCTTGGTCTTTCTTGTAGACTGCGCTCCCATTTATTTCACAATGATATTTTATTGTGACTATTTTTGAATTGGCTTACAAAGGCTTCAGCAAAATGACCAAGTGATTGACTGATGGATCGATATTCAATTTAATGCTCGATGAATCTGAGGAGGTGAATAATGAGTGAAAAGCAGCAGGCACCGATGTTTAGTTTGGAATTAGAAGCTGTGCTCCTTCTTTTATCCTCGCGGCTGAGATATTTTTCCACCGACATATGCGGTGAATAAACTCACTAACACTGAGTTGGATTGACTATTCGAAATTCTGATAAGTGAAATATAAACCTAAATGCTTTCTGAATCGAAAATCCAAAACTCTGCCGCCATAAACTAGGCCTATGGCAAATCAAAGATGCTACACAGTGGCGCAGACAAGTAGGGGTTTCGGGGGTTAAAACCTCCCCATTGGCCTAGGGAAACAGTTTTTTTAAGGTTATCTATCCACTTAAATAAGAAAAACATAACGATTGCTTGTAGTAACAATTGTTTTTCTTACTTTATTCCCTTTGTTACTTAATTTCCTTTTTATTTACTGTAATACTGTTGGGTTGGTGTCAGAAAGGGCACCCGGCTAGGTCAAACAACCCCCAAAAAATCATAAATTCCCGGCTACGCCACTCATGCCACAATTTGAACATCAGCTCTTAAACAAGTAAGAAATGTATGTAGCGGATAGAAATTAATCGATTATTAAATTTGCATGGATTAATTTAGGCTTAAGTTCTTTTTGGAAACTGAATGCAATGTAAAGCCTAATGTAACGTTATTGGTAGGCCTACCTGACAACGCAAAGTAATGGCAGCGGAATGAACAGATTAGGCGTTTGAGATGAACGCGACATTCGATCAATGGCTGCAAGTAGATGCCTACGCTATGTTTTGTCTACTGCTGACGTCATGCCATTAAATTGATGGACGAAGTTCTTAGCAGTCGGCAGACCATCAGAGCATGCACGTGCATGTTCCACAGGGTAGAAACTGAATTCTATTAGGTCTACTCAAATATCTTCGTCCGTCCATGTCTTCTCATTCAAGGTTTCTGTCATCGGGCAGTTTTGCCTCTGTCACCATTTATATCAATCAATACTGGACTTAATTATATATACACTGTGCCCCATAAAAAAACACCAAAAAACTTTGTCATGAAACGCATGTAGCCTAAGTCTATTGTTAGATAAGAAAAAGTAATGTTTCATTTAAGAAAATGTTCGAAGTGATGTCCCTTCGCTTGAACGCAGGCTCTCAGCCTTGACCGCCACTGTTCAATAGCTTTGTCAATGACACTCTGCTTCAACTGTGCCCACACAACGATGAGACGCTCCTTCAACTCGTCGATGTCCCGTACTGTGTGTGTTTACGTCATACTCCAAGTCCAAAGCATCTGTTCAGGTCTCGCTGATCTCGCTGTCATTGCCAGCAGCTTCCCTCCTCGTCTGCTGTAGCTCTCACTTCTTGTCAATCATGACATCTCTCAAAGAAAGAAAGAAAGTGATCTTACCGTGCTGTCTGTCTATTACAGCAACCGATATGGATCTCGTTTCTTCCTCTTATGCAATAATATCTCTTCGATTGCTTCCTCTTCTGTCCAGCCTTTTAATATTATGTCCATTCTTCTTCTTTTCGTTCTATGTCCTTAGGCAGGTTCGAATGTTTGACGTCTCCATTCTTCTCTGTTCTGTGCTTTCTTTTCCAGCTTCTGATAACCGTCTTTCATCATCCAGTCCAACCGTCTTTGTCTTGGTAATATGTCTATACACACCATAAAAAAATACTGGAAGGCTTCCCATCATCTAATGACATCTTTCGACTGTGACCTATGCTTCTATTCTATTCTATTTTGGATTTTTAGCCTAAAGCGCCTCTCACAGTACAACCTAAGCAGAGGCGCTCCCAGTGCGAAGAACTTATGGAAATGGAAAAGTCTCAAAACAACGGGCAGAAAAAGTAAAAACAGCAGATAAAGCACGATAACTGTGTAGATGAGCAGAGAAGAGACGAGCAGAGGCGGAATTAAATGTTGAAGATAATTGAATATGGGTATAGGAAAAGAATGACTATAGCAACAATGATTATGGAATGTCGTCTTGTGAGCAACGGAAGCGTAAAAGTAAAGCCCAGGGCTGTTTTAAAGGAATTTTTAGAACTGCATAACCCCTTCTTTCACTTCCCATCCTCCATGGTAAATTACTTCCAATCGGGTAACAATGACCTTTTTCGCTGGTTTTAACTGCACAGAACTTGTGACAGAAGTGCATCTACAGCTGCACAAGTCCATTTAGAACTGCACATTTTGTGTACAACTGCACTTTAAAAAAAGCCCTTGTAAAGCCTCTAGATAAAATCTTAAGCACGGTTATAGTAGGAGGACCATTGCACAGTAAAGGAACCGACAGAGGGATAGGCGCGATGCTGGGCTGTGGCAATCCGAGACCATCGTACAAGAAGGTCATGGCGGTCTAAAGAGCCGAGAGGACGTCCAACGGTAGCTGAGAACGCTTCTGTTGCGCACAAGACGACAAAAACCGTTCCTGTGTAGTCTATAATAAGCTTACTTGTTTGTATCAAACCGTAATAGGATTTGACGGGGGCCAAACGGGTCAACATAATTTGAGTAAATATTTCAGAGACACAGTTGTATTCTTCTGTGGCTGTCAAAATAACTATTGTTTTCACCCATGTGTAAATAAGAGATCGCGAAAGAAAGATTGCCTAGTCACAGTCATGATTAGGAGTTCACAATATGAATGCCGCTTGTGATTGGTTTAGACCATTGAGATGCATGATATATAAATTCACTGGACAACAGTGATTTTGCTTCCTGAACTTTTTCAGGTGTTTCTTATGCAGTTTCTGCTGCTGATCACGAAAATCACCTTGAAATTGTCCCATCACGTAACATTTTTGAGAAATCTTCAAATTTTCTATTTATTTCCATATTTTTCAGCTATAACGTTATAATATGCTTCGTGTAACTGAGGTATATCCAGACCTGCACTTAGGACAGTTTACATAAATGTTCATCTTTGCTTAATAAATAAACTTGGGTCTGCATATGCATTAATACTGGGTAGAATCTGCCTGCAAAAGTTTTAAGCACAATTAAAGCCGATTATCAGCATAGGTCTCTACATGCATATCCCACTAAAGAAGTTGACATCAGCTTGTCTGTAGTTTGATGTCTCAGGTCCAAAGTTTAGTTTTGTCTATATGCTTGTAAATGCATAACAAATTAGCCAGCTTATTTTCAGATAAGCCTTAAACTATAATATATTTTAACACGGTTAGAAGTAAAAAAAAATTAATTTTTAGTATATTGTAAATATATGCAATATATGAGCATTTAAATTAAAATCTTAAATGTTGTTTTTCTCAAAAACCTTACATGTTACAACAATTCTGAGCACACCATCGTGTTCAGCACGTCAAATTCTATAGCAAACGGTTAAAGATTTTTCGGAAGTAAAATTTTTTTATTCATGGTATATTGTAAATATATGCAATATTATGAGCATTTAAATTGAAATCTTAAATGTTGTTTTTCTCAAAAACCTTACGTGATACAACAATTCTGAGCACGCCATCGTGCTCAGCACGTCAAATTCTATAGAAAACAGTCAAAGACTTTTCGAAAGTAAAAAAAATTAATTTATAGTATATTGTGAATATATGCAATATATGAGCATTTAAATTAAAACCTTAAATGTTGTTTTTCTCAAAAACCTTACGTGATGCAACAATTCTGAGCACACCATCGTGTTCAGCACGTCAAATTCTATGGAAAACAGTCAAAGATTTTTCGGAAGTAAAAAATTTAATTGATAGTATATTGTAAATATATGCAAAATATGAGCATTTAAATTAAAATCTTAAATGTTGTTTTTCTCAAAAATCTTACGTGATACAACAATTCTGAGCACACCATCGTGTTCAGCACGTCAAATTCTATAGAAAACGGTCAAAGATTTTTCGGAAGCAAAAAAAAGTTAAAATTTGTTGTCCAGTAGGCTAATTATATATAATATACACGCTAGAGAGAGTATGACGTATCTGCCCTGCAATCAGATGTGAAGTCATAAATTATTAAAATTAACGTCGATCTAATTCGAAACGACCAATCATATGCGATTTCTCGTACCGACCAATCACAGTCTTACAACTTCGATCTAGAAAAACAGCTAAAATAATATCAACATTTATATAATTCGAACATGTCGATGTTAACTTGTGAATATTGCAAGAAAACTGTAATATTCACAAGAAAACATCGACATGTTCGAATCATTATAAAAATTTTGATATTATTTTAGTTGTTTTCCTGATCGATGTTGTAAGACTGTGATTGGTCGGTATGAGAAATCGCATATGATTGGTCGGCACAAATTTAGACAGATATGATGTGATTGGTCGGCACGAATTTAGACGGCGACTTCAATATAGAGACGTGATACTCCCTCTAGTGATATATTTATCATATAATACATCTCAATGGTTTAGACTTTAGACCTACATGACGTCATCTAAGTTTATGTTTTACGTCTGTAGCTTGCAAACTCGCTTTCGTGTTTAAAAATAGAGGAATTGATCGAATATGCATGGAGGCGCGTGTTGGCCGGTAGCGCTTGCTGCTGTCGGTCATGCATGAAATCCTTAGGCTATAACACAGGGAAGCTCAGATCACTTAAAGGAACGGCGAGTGATATATTATGTTGCTCAGGTAAGTAATGCCATTGATCAGCTATCTGCACATCAGTTGACTCGCATCGTTGTGCGGTATCACATGAGTTTGAAGAGCATTTGCTAGATCCAATGCTTTGTAATTTCGAGGCGTAGTTTTACGCAGTTGTTGCGTCAGTGACAAGCATTGAGTGTGCGCAGTATAATTGTGTAGCCTACATCTGTTTGGTTTAACCTTTCATTTAGTTAATTAGTATATCAGGAACCAAGATCTTGCGCCTTGTCTCAAAATTTTGCTTTGCAATTTGGTTGAGCAAGCGACACTGCGAAACGTTCGATCAAACAAGAATTTAGAAAACCAGCTTAAATACTTGAAGGGTAAGTTTCCGTCAATATCCTTTTTAACTTGCAGCGTATCCAGATTTGTTAGACTTGACTTTAATTAGTCTAAGCATCTTGTTGTTTATTCCAGGATAAATCATCAGCCACACGACTAAACAACAGCACATTAGGGCCTATCAAAGATGCAAACCAGGAAGGTGCTTTGAACCAGTGGCGGCGCCAGGATTTCAGTTATGGGGGGGCTGAATTTGCGGGAAAAAATTTTCCGTTTTCGGCCGTCAAAATTTCTGATGACCTTTTTTCTAGTCGTCGACCAAAATCTCAAGAAAATTTTCCATTTCATCCGTCAAAATTTCTGATGGCTTTTTTAGTCATTAATTTTGGTCGAAATCTTGGGAAATGATCCTTTTTCGTGTCCGCCAAACTGTCCCCCCAAACCTCGTGCGTACCTTCGCGCTTATTTTTTTGATGGGGGGGGGCTAAAAGGGATTTTTCGTGATTTTTTTGTTTTTGTTTACCCCTAGCCCCTACCCCTAGCGCCGATACTGCTTTGAACAGGTCCCGGAGACAGAGTAAGTCAGCAATGTCTAAGCAATCACACTGCAGGAGTAAAGAAACAAGACGACAGAGGAGTAGTAATAAAGTAGGCATCTCCCGTGGCGTCTCTGAAGGAGTCGATATTTGGACCGCTATGGATAAACCATGATAGAGGCCCTAAGTAGGTCTATCGACCCTAGAGTCTCTACGCGAGATGCTCATAGCAAAAGATTTATCACAGCTGAAGTAAATAATAAATTTAGGCTTATTTGGTTCTTTTTAAGTTCCGTACTCTACCAACCAGGTTTTGCTGATACCTTTGAAGCCATAATTTTCAAGTTTATTTGTTAGGATGTTATGATCGACCATATCGAATGCGCTCTCGATAGATCAAGAAAGATAGCAAAAGAAAATTTAGTCGTCGAATAAATCATAGGACTGAATATTGCATGCATTATATTTTGTGTAAAGTTTTTGTTTTGACGGAAATGTTGACCGACATTTTGTATGGCTGAATTCTTACATTGATGTCACTACAAAGAATTGATTCATGTTTTCAGCATTTCTATAACGACTTTTCTCTACAGCATATTTTCTGTTTCACAAAGTTGCTGTCACGTGACACTATGTCACATAGCGACACTGTAAGGTATCAAACACAAACGCCAAAATCAATATTTGATGTTTCTGCCAGGAGAGCCTACTTCACAGCATTGAAAGAATTTCAATATACAATGGTTGTTTCATGTTGCCTGTTGCATTGACCAAATTGATGTTCGAGACTATTTTTCATTCTACAATCATTTAAATTATAAGCTAAACGTTAATGGTATTTTGTAAGGGATCATCGTCGAAATCGTAATTTCCAAACTTAGAATGCACTACTCGAAAGCCAAGCGTGATGCATCAGCCAGTGGCGGCGTTAGGATGGGACTAGGGGGCTAAGCCTCCCCTCCTAAAAAAGGTCATCCATTTTTTCCCCCATGTAAAAACAACATTTTTGGACGAATAGCCCCCTTTAGCACCCCAAAACTGAAATCCTGGCGCCGCCACTGGCATCAGCGTATTAGCTGCGTCCAGCCAAAAGAGTTGTCCGTAAGAATTGTCCAAAGGTGGTCCGGGTCGAGTTACAATAGGATTAGAGGGGCGGTACTGCTACCAAGGCGGGCGTCGTCTGGGTCGGGAATTCAAAGGTGGAGGGGAGATTATATGCACCTGCAGTATTCATTTAGAAACTACAGATTCATGTTTCTTCAAGGTATTTTCTCAGTAACACAGTTCTTTCGAGGTCGCTTCGATTACCATTAGGCCTAAGCTTACTCACTTCTAGTACTACAAGGGAGAGCATGAAGAAATCACAACGCGTTTAGAATTCCGCTAAATTCCTTGTGTTGAGACCATCATAATTATTGGCTCCGTATTAGCAAAGAATTTGTTTTAAACTCGGGCTCATTGTTTATAAACAATGGCATATTTTCTTTCAGTTTAGTGGTTTGCCGTTTTGTTCTGACTTACGACTTCGCCACAAGTTACACAGTTGTTGCATTGAGTAAATTAAATAAGCACCAGCACAAAAGAATTATGTGTACTAATATTATTGTCGATGGTTTCAATAAAGAAAGCTTTGTGGCATATCTTTCGCTTCATAGTCAAGAGTGAAAGAATCGGTTTGTATTTGAAACCAATTCTTATGCTCATTTTCAGTCTGCAGGTAAAACTGAAGATGAGTCATCCATTCACGATCGAATACATGAGAGAAGGAGAAATGGATCCAAACGAGATTGGCGTACGTGGCACAACAAAGAAAAAGAATCAAAATGAGTCATCGGCTCACAAAGGAAATCAGATCAATTCAAGACGGAACATAAGTAGCTGCGAGATTCAGTCGCCGGTAATCGGTGGATGTCAGACAGATCCAGATGGAGAAGATCTGGAAGCCATGGAAGAGATAAAGGAGGAGATGAATGTAAACATCACAGATGGTGAGAGAGTGAGTTTCTTCAAGATCCTAAGAATGGGAATGAGACGCAGAATGGAAATCTTTGCAAATGAAGCAACCATCGTGGGTTTGTCTTACCTGGTCAAACCATCGAACCACAAAATTGGTTCCATCATCCGTAAGGTGGTGTGGACAATGCTTCTACTGTTTGGAACAGGTTTCATGGTTTATCAGATCTACGACCGTATCACCTTTTATCAGACATATTCAACCATCGTCGACTATCGAGTGGCCTACAACCGATCTCTTCGCTTTCCAACGGTTACCATTTGTCCCGAGTCTATTGTCAGTACAAAAAACCTCTTGTTGTTGGGTAAGACAGTCAGGCTTAAAATTGCATTTCCCTTTAACTTTTATATTCTCAAGGCCTTATGCATTTAATCCATAAATTTGGTGGCTTTTGAAAGCTTTATCGTCCGATATGTTATGAACGTTCATGCAGAACATGTATAAGACTCCGGGTGTTTCGGAACCGTATTATTATTATTATTATTATTATTATTACTATTATTATTTTTATTTTATTTTTTTATTATTGTTTTATATTATTATAATTTTTAATTTTTTTATTTTATTTTTTTTACCCAAGGTAATTATTCTCCGAGTGAGGAATAGCGGATTTAAAACTTCTGGCTGATGCAGCTGATGCAAGATATGCAGAAGATGCCAGCATCTGAAGCCTCCGAATCCCCAATCCGCCGTCTCTTATCGGTAATGTTGCCTGTATCCATTGGATATCGCTGAGTCTGGTGTTCACGATGTCTTCCAATCCATTCCTCATCTGCTCATCCATTGTTCTCAACAAGGAATGTCCCCAGCACTGCGCAGTTCTGAGCAGGAAGGTTAACCTCACCGCCCCGAAGCAAGATCTTATAAGCATCAGAGTTCCCTGCGTGGGTAACCTCCTCATGTCCATCATTGCCTGCTCCAATTTCTTAGAATGGTCTTGCAATGCTTCGTATAGTGTCGCGCCTCTGCAGAGAGGCGCTCCCAGCAGAGTAATCGAGTCTATGGTAACTCGCTTGAAGTCCTCAAATGTCGTTATTATAACGCTATTATTATTATTTTTTTTAGCGCCCGAAGTATAAATGATCCCTCAGGCTTTAAAAACAATAAATAGTAAAAGCTTTTTTACAGGTTCTCGTCCCCAACGTGCTCAAATGTGCCTCTAAATGCAACGACATTAAACCGCTGCGTGCATATTGACAACCGCTGGAACAGGTGCGTGCTTTCTCTGGGGTCGCCCGTTGCCGTTATTATTATTATTATTATTATTATTATTATTATTATTATTATTGTTGTTGTTGTTGTTGTTATTATTATTATTATTATTGTTGTTGTTGTTGTTATTATTACTATTATTATTACTTTTTTACTGCATGCTATGTTTCAAATTATATTTTACATTCTTCGTAAGACTCTCTTCTTCGCATATCGAGTGGCATTCACTTTGAAACATGATTACAAAAATGTTTCAGGGTCGGCCGTACAAAGCATTGCTTACAATCGTCATCCACCAAAATTGATGTTACAGGCATAGTTATGAAAATTAATGTTTCAGGTCCGGCAGTACAAAGTATGGCTTCAAACCGTTATCCGCCTCTGTGGTTCCTCGGTTTAGATGACGACATCCTAACACTAGACTTTCAAATTATGAATTTTGATTGGTCGCTCCTCTTCAATGTCGTGGTCATAAAAATGGAAGATTGGATGCTTGAGGTAAAACCATAAATGAAAAAACAGAAAAAACGAAGGAAAAACTGACAACCGAATAATTTGACTTTGAGCCGCATTCTAAAATTTAAAATATTGTTAACGCAATTGAATTCTAATCAGAAACATAATTCAACCATAATTATTAGTAAACACCAAATATGCTAATGCTAACCTTAACCCACAACAATTATTTTATTTACTATAGCTTTGGTTTCCTTATAAATCGAGAAATTTATTATTGCAGTCATTTTGAAATTTCAATTGTAAGCGTAAGTCCTCATTGTAGGCCTACATGCTAATTACAAACAGCAACAATTAAAAACTAAACGTTGTAAGTATAGCTATAAAACGTACTCAGAAGCGCTCCCGACTACAGCGCGGACACTGAAACGGAGTTTCACGCCGAAGCGCTGAGCAATTGCTAGCGATGAACTTGCCCAAGGTTCCTACACGGCGGCTTGAGGTGGATTCGAACCTGTACCCCTCCGTCTGCAAGGCAACAAACATGCCCACTCAGGGGCTTCAATCCCCCCTAAGCAGCCGGGCTCAATCCATCATCTTCCCCCCTCTTCCGGGGTCGGCCTTCCCTATAGGCAATAATTATGTTATCTAGCCCGTTCCTCTGGTGAATGAAGGTTTTTGAGATGGGGAGAGTGTGGGGTAGGGATTGTCTCCTCCCCGTAAGAATTTTTTTGATTTCTGCATTGCAATTTCATAATTTTAAGCTGTCATTTTTACAACTACTATATTTCAGTGGACGGATTGCTGAAAAGAGTGGTCTAGGACTTAATAAATAGGTCTATACTTAACAACAATATTTTGGAGTTTTCACATTGTAGGCACTAGCTGGCTCTTTACGATGTCATCCTTACAAAATTACTCCATCACTTCAGTGCTGATAGAAGAGTAATTTGATATTTTGATAAATATGCTTATAATTACAATAAGTTCTTTATTTAACAAGTTCAGCAACTCAGTTCTGCTGGTAATGGACTATACGATAATGAATAATTGCTGACGAAAGTAATACTTAGGCTAAAAAAAGTATAGCCTATTTGTAGCAATTAATCAGCTCTCTATTGCTCAAGACGGTCCTGAATTGCTGACCAAGATACAATTAGCAGAAATTGTCACAAATGTTGCACAAACCAGGCAGGAACTACCAAAATTTTCTAACCATGCATTATTCTTAGCGACTCTGATCAGTGTGCACTGCGAGAGGCATGTCATAAATTTATGGATAGAGTAGGCATACAATGCAATAGAATGAAAATACAACGTAGGCCTTCGTAATAATAATGCTGTTTTACTAAGTGTTTAAGGAACACAACATTTTGAAATTTGATTCTGAAAATTTGAAATATAACACTGGAGAGAAGAAATTTAGTTGTACACAAATAGTAGTTGTATAAGTAGGCCTAATTAATATTGAATCATGTTCATTATAATAATTATGATTGTGTCATTTATTAAAATAGTAAATAATATTATTTTAATCACATAGTGTGGGACGCGGTGGTGTAGTGGTGGCGTCGTCGCCTTGAAACCGGAAGGTTCGAGGTTCGAATCCACCCCACGTCGCCGCGTAGGGACCTTGGGCAAGTCCTTCACTCGCAATTGCTCAGCGCTTCGGCGTGAAACTCCGATGCAGTGTCCGCTCTGCAGTCGGGAGCGCCTCTGAGTAGAGAGCTTGAAGGGGCGCTATAACAAGTGCGCATACAAACAAACAAGCATACAAACAATAGTCGTAAATTTGATTCTTCTTTAGGTTCTCTGCCCTTCGGAAGATTCCAACCTCCAATGACGCCACTCTTCTCGCCTTTTCTTTCAGTTTGCTGTATCGGTTGGCCATCATCCATCCCAGCATCATCTGCCGCGGTCTTCCTCTCCCTCTCTTTCCCTCCATTCTCCCCTCTATGATTTCCCTCAGGAGGGAGTCTCCTCTTAACACGTGCCCAACCCAGTTCTTTTGTCTTTCTCTTATTGTTGTTTTTAGCGATCGCTTTTCCCCAACCATTTGTAGCACCTCCTCATTCGTTATAAATTATGCTCCGTGCAGTTAACCTTCTCCATCCTTATCCAAATCCACATCTCGAAAGCCTTTAATTTCTTAATATCCTCCTTCTTGATGGTCCAGGTCTCCGACCCATACAGTAGGCTACCACACTCCACACCAGTGTTTTGACCAGTCTTTTCTTTAAGCCTTTATTTAATCCTCCTCTCAGCAATTCTCCTCTTTTCGTGAATGCCTCCTTTCCCATTGCTATTCTTCGTTTCATATCGCTTTGGCACCCTGCATCTGTTGTTATCATGCTTCCCAAGTAGCAGAAGCTCTTGACCTGTTCCACCTCCTCACCGTTGATTTTTATTTTCTCTGTTACTTCCTCCTCTTCTCGGCTTATCCTCATACTCTTTGTCTTTCCAATGTTTATTTTCATGTTGTATTTCCTTGAGGTCAGATTTAATTTGTCCATCATCTTCTGTAGTCCTTCCTGTGTCGTCGCCAACATTGCTTGATCGTCAGCAAATCTTAAGGCTTTTATAAGTCTTCCTCCAACTTTTACACCTTCTTCTGTGTCTTCCAATTTGATTATGGTATATTATAACAGCTCATGTGATGCAAAAATGTAGATGGTATGGCTAAAAACCATTCTGTCAAAGTTTTCTGTGGTGGGAAAGTAATTCCTGTGGAACATCCCTAGAGATGCCTATAGATTGAACACTGTCCTCCATGACCGGCTTCCCCCCTACCGACGTGTGTTTTGACTCTTTTCTGATTCCCCCCTCCCATTTTTCACTAGGCTCAAGCTGCGCCCACCATGTATAGGGATAGAAGCCCCTGTACCCACTACTCCACCGCGCCCCACTATGTCCTGATTGTCCACTTCTCCTGTTGTCTATGAACTATCAATGGTCGGTGAATAATTGTACATCGCAAATAAGAAAACTGCTTGAATACATAACGACTTTAAGTAAGTTGACTGTCACATTTCTTTCAGGAAAAATTGGCGCAGTTTACGTATGGAAATGAACTGTAAATGTGACTCTGACCGAGTGATATATGACGATTAATTAGGCACATTCGAAGAACCATTATCTCATCATCATCATCATCATCATCATCATCATAATTTTTGTCGTCGTCATCATCATCGTCATCGTCATCATCAACAACATCATCATCATTATCCATCATCACCATTGTCATCATCATTAATAGCAGCAGCAACCATCATCTTAACCGCTAAAGCCTTTATCTTCAGCATCATCATTATCGCCGTTGTCGTCGTCATCATCATCATCATCATCATCGTCATCAATCATCATCACTACCACCATTATCTTCAACATCATCATCATCATCACCACCATTATCTTCAACATCATCATCGCCATCATCACCACCACCATCACCATCATCAGCAGCAGCAGCAGCAGCTCGTGACGCCATCGATTTAGCGCCGATACGAAGAAATAAATTCTCTTTATTGTCCACAGTAATTAAATGACTTATTGAAGGTAAGAACTTGACAAATTTTTTCAAGTTAATCACTACGATATTATTAGTCTTAGTCGAAGTGAAGTCATATCATCGCTCATAATAACTTATTATCTATCCAGCACAGCCTCTCTTTGTACCTCCTTCGAAATTTCTCGGGTTCGATGAGCTGGAATTTATTCTCTTATGAGAAGTAAATACATAGTTTAGGACCGTCAAAGTTTCTTTGTTGACTAAAATTACATAACTTTTTACATGACTTTTTATCCAAGTATAATTATTATCAAACAATATTTTAGTGTTCATTCGGGAACCAACCTTGCCATGCAAGTGATGCTATTAAGCAGACAGTGAGTGCTTGTGGACATTGCTTATCATTCAACCCAGGTAAGCACGCAGCTATCACCTGCAAATGCATTATGTTGTTGGCCTCTAAGATGTCGGGGAAATTCATCAAAAGAGTCCTCACCGGTAGCTGGACCAAACATAACCACTTTCGGATATGTTTATCTCATTATTCGTCTTCTATTCCTGTGATATCTTGCTCAAAAGCAACCACCGTGTCTCTCCTATGACCGTCTTTTCGAACACAAATGGTCGTTGAATAATTGGTGTCAACCGTAATTCATTCAGCTTTTCGTAATTGTTCCTGCAACATGATGCTGTCGATGAGAATCACAATAAATATTGTTTGGCAAACACCTAATATCTCAGATGAGATTTCAATATAGCTTTAGAACGCAGGGTGCTTGTTATATAAGCTTAATGCTTATATTTTAAAATTGAGGCCAGTGCTTGAAAGTTAAGTCTTTATGGCGTTGAAAATAATGTCTTAATGGACTCGTGTCATATACATTGTCTCCTCATGAGACTTATTGTATTCCATATTTGCTTTATATTCCATGGATCTGAAACCAACGTTTTAAGAGTTTTAAGATAATAACTAATGTTACACAATTTGCATCGTAATTTTAAGTGACGGCGAATCTCGTGACCACTCAACCTGGAGCCAATAACGGACTTCGTCTCGTGCTGTGGGTCAACCAAACTGATAGCTACATCGTCACGTCTCCTGCTGTTGGATTCAAGGTAAGCGTGCGATGCTTAGCAATTTTTCAATGAATCTCTTAGCTTTCTTTGCTGCAATGTAAAGCAATATTAATGCATCGTTTTCGTTGTGTCCTTCTGATACGATATTATATTTGACCCATCTGACCAAAACCAGGCGTTCCCGGTATGTTGCAACTCACGTTTTTGAGATAATGAAAAAATGCGACAAAAACTATTTTTTCCAATTTTAGTTTTTGACAGAAAATGACAAATAAATTGATATGTTTTGCACACAATTAAACTAAACATTTTGCAAAAAATATTATTTTTAATTATATTTTTTATGATTTTGTGGTCTTTATTGTTTAAATAATTCAATGACTTTTCCCGCCATTTTCAGCTTTCCCGCCATTAATAGCTATATTCGGCATAGTTATGGCTAGCATAACAAATTTGGCTTTAGTGAAAAGCCCAGACTTCCCTCTATTATGCAATCTGTTTATATGTTGCAAATCTAATTTAATTCTGAACACGTTTGCTAAAGAATCGTGCATTCTAAAGTTAACTTATAGGAAACAGTAAACACATTTTTTTCAGAATTGTAATTTCAACGGCCGAACCATATTTTTACTCATAACTTTGGACAGGAACATGATGCAGCAACAAAATTTGTGTCGTTTTAAAGACGAGACTCTATTCTTTTAGAATATATATGACACTCAAATTGTACAAAAAGAGACTTAGGCCTGTTTTTGGTCAGATGGGTCACATATTACAAAAGCTGGTTTTGGATCGAATAACCAAATTTTCCGCATTTTTGTTTGGGCGACACTCAAATGAATAACTGAAATGTAAACCTTTCAGCGACATGTTGATCAGATTGGCTGGGGAGATTTTGAAGAGTTGTGTCATCATTGTCATGCCTCTTGTATTGATTGATTGATTAATTGATTGATTTAAGTTACCCTCTCTCGATGACAATAGCATAATTATTACATTAGAGAAGCGGTGGTCTTAATATGTTCTTCACAGCCGATCCCTGAATGACAATATTTAACGCAGGTCAAAAATAGAAAAATTACATAAATATACATAATTGTGGCAAATTTCGTCCTTGTTGGTTATGGAGGCAGACTAAATACCTAATAGTTAATACCACTGCTGTGGCCTTGTTGCCTGAATTACTCTTTATTATCTACAATAAAATTAATGTGGTCGATAGAAGATGTTAGAATGATAGTCGTATCCAGATGAGTTAAGCTGCTGTTGATGAGCAATCTCAGTGCAATAATTCTGATTGAATAGAACTGGGACCGTGTGCAAGAAACAAGGGCGGACACAGAAATTTTCGATGGAGGGGGGGCAAAATTTTGGGTCTTGGTCCAGGACAGAGGGAAAAAAATTCGTCTGGGTCGCGGAAACTCTGACGACCTTTTTTTAGTCATCAGCCTCGAATTTCCCAAAAAGATACCTTTTCCATCATCCGCCGAAAAAACTGAGATGACTTTTTTAGTCATCAGCTTCGAATTTTCCAAAATGATACATTTTTCCACGCGGAGCTACTCACGGGGGGGGGGGGGAGGGGGGCCAAGTCAACTTTTCGGGCCAGAATAGCTGGTCAAAAATAAAGAAATTTCTAAATGGGGGTCATGGTCATTTTGACCCCCTGGATCCGCCCCTGGCAAGATAGTTGCAGTCGTGTCAAGTGATTGTACCCGAAACGATTGAGATCATACATATATGTCGGTGTTGAAATAAACGTTAATCGGAAGTACAGTTGTACCATAAGCCTAATTAAATGCTGATCAATGGAACAGAATATCTACGTGTATGAGCTATGACTTTGGTACCGAAGGACAGGCCACACTTCTCTCTTCTCTTGAAAATATTGACAAACGAGGGATCGGTGGAACGTCGCACTATTGTCCGAGTCGTCAATGCTCTATTCATAATGGCAAACCTTTGTGCAACACCTTCGATTTGTTTCAATATTGATGTCAGGCCATACAATTCTCATTAATTTCCGAGGCTGTTCCTAAAGCAGAGATTAGTACACTGTTTTTGTAGGTTGTTCTGCATGATCCCTATGACGAGCCCTTTGTGCCAGACCTTGGATTCAGAGTTGGAACGGGCGTTTCAACATCCGTCCCGTTTTCACTTAGAAACGTAGGTTTAGAACTGCTATCAAATTGCACTGGTCAGTTTTTAGCATTTACATTTATGTGATTATATTGTTTCATGTCATCATGCATTCATGAGGCAGACTATTTAAGATCTTCTTAAGACCCTAACCCCGTCTCACCTGATCTTCCGCACTCGATTTCTCTACCTTAACGTCACACACCTTAACAGTTAGGCTACTCTGCCCCTCTGAACCTCTGACAACCGGATTAGACCTTCTTTGAATTTTTTTTTGGAACAACTTTTCTGACTAGACATAGCACTCGTGAATAAGCTGATGCCCTTCGCTTTACTTTCAAGTGGCGCTCTAGAAATTCGGAGATTATGAATTCGTTTAATAATACGGTACGACCTCTGTCGTTCAGATCTATAATATTGTCCGCACATTATTTGCATTTATTTTCTTATTTGAAAACTGTTTAAAGATTTTTGTTGACGAATGCATCGGAAATGATTACTTCTGAACTTAATTAATATTTTATATTATTTTGTGAGATGTAGTTTTTGAAAGCACACTTTCATTACTTCGCTACTATAATAGGCCTACTGACTGACGCCTGCCAAACGCCGTGTTCATGGTATAGGGACCTATACGCAGAACTATAATACTGAACTTTTAACTTAATTGTGTTTTCGTCTCGAGTCCTGAAGATTAAATTGCAAGATGACGTTATAAAAACTTAGTGTCTGTGAACGATAATAAAGAATAGGTCCAATGCAGTTTTAAGCTGAGAACATGCAAAGGATAGGGCGTGCCTATGCCATCTAGGATAGGTGTGACTGTCAGTGTATCCGTCTATCTGTCACGTTCGTGTAGGCCTATTGTATACGATGCGCCGCAGAAACCTAGGTCATTGAGTATTCCGGTCATTTGCTGGATATGATAACGGTAGTGACCTGGCATCACCCTCAACCAGGGTGAGAATTGCTGGGTCTGAGTTGGTTCAACCTCGGTTATTTTTCCTGTAGTCACACAATTAAGTCTTCTTTCACCTTTCCTCAGCCCAACTCCACGTTGATCACATTATGACCCTCGTTAGTTATGTTTGTACAATTCGCATGCTGCTCTCAACTCCTCTCAGCTCTCACCCCAAAACCAGGAGGCACAAACTGAGTACGTGTGGATCAAGGACATTAGAGGGAATCACATATTTGCCCCCTATTTTTGCACTTACCGGAACATTGCTAAACTTATTTTTTTATAAGTACTATCAAAAATTCATGATTGTGTCGTTTTTGATGTGCAAATTGCAAATCATGGACCAGAATTTATAGATGATTGACATTTTTTATGAACAGCAGGCCCAGTCTATGCTAGAAATAAACTCTATGATGCCATGACATTGTTTTAAGTAGGCTTACTAGTAGGCCTACTAGTAATAAGTGGATGAGTCTGCAACGTGATAGATTTTAAATTCGACTGAGAAATCACTGAGAGTTAGACCCTTCTTTAATTTATCTGTCTCACTCGTGCATCACATATGTTTATTCTGTGAGTGAGTTGTATTTCATGTGATAGGTCTAATAAAAGCAAATGCCATGACTAGCTTTGGAGATCTTCATTGTAAAAACGTATAGGCTATCGACCTTACAAGGAAAACAGGGGCCCATGTTGGACCCCTGCACACGGGCCCATGAAAAGCTAGCTACGCCACTGCTAATTAGGTTAGATTAATAATAATACTAACAAACTCTGTGGGCCCCTGGAGGTCGTGGGCCCGTGTGCTTTGCACGCATTGCACAGTGCACACATGGTAGCTGCGCCACTGTTCCGAAGGAATTTGAGATGATTTTTGTTATATAAATGTTTGAAATGAATAAATGAATGAATAGATGGAGTGCGGGAGGGATGAATGAATTAAATATTGCATCACAGTATTATTCCCGCCAGCTATAGTTATATCTTGTTTAAATGTGGGTTATTCGTTATAGTGATTTGTTTGTTATTGTAGCTATCCATGTTGTTTGTTTTTGTAGCTATCCATGTTGTTTGTTATTGTAGCTATCAATGTTGTTTGTTATTGCAGCTATCCATGTTGCCTTCGCCGTACGGTGATTGTCGTGATGAAAATAACTACACGTATCAGAAGTGCATGATGCAGTGCGCGGATGATACTGTATTTCACACTTGTAAATGTCGAGTCTTTTTTTCAAATGGTACGCAGACATTGTGGCCTACTGACGGTTTAAATGAAGCAGTGTATGTGTGCGTGAGTGAGTGTGTATGTTTGGTAATAAACAACAGCTCCCTAAACTTAACTTCCCACTCTTGTTCTCAATGTACCCTGACTTTACATTTTCACCTAGTGTCCGTGATTTGAACGTCACTCTGGATAGCACCATTTCGTTCTCTTATCACCTCTCACAGTTGACACGCTCATGTTATTATCACCTGAGGCGTCTGAGAGCCATCAGAAGATGTATTTCTTCTTCTGTATTTAAAACCATTGTTCATGCTTTTATTTGCTGTCGATATGACTACTGCAACTCACTATTTGCTGGACTTCCCAGAGTTCGCTTATCCTCTCTTCATTTTCGGCAGCCAGTCTCATTGCTCGTCTTCTTCGCTACTAAGTTTGAAGTTTGAACGTTGACATTTCGAAGGTAGAGCACTAATATCGCAGAAGTTGTTACTATGCGGTTAAGTAGACCTGTATTATATCCTATCAGACAATGTTCGTCAGTATTGCGATGTTCGGTTATTTGATATACGAGTCAATAAAACTTTGGTTATCCCAAAAGAAAGTCGCGATGGTGGTGAGCATGCGCAGTGGCGGATCTACAACGTTTCGAAGAGGGCAAAAAAATTCATCTTTAGTCGCCGAAAAATTTGATGACCTTTTTTTAGTCGTTTGTCCGATTCTCATTTTATCCGCCAAAAAAGTTGATGACCTTTTTTAGTCATTCGGACCAAAAAAAACTAAAAACAATTCTGGCCAAAAGGAGCCCATTTCCCAGAAAAACCATACCATTTACTCCATCAGAAAAGTTGATGACCTTTTTTTAGTCATCGTAGACTACTTTTGTAAAGGTCTGCCGAACTGATGGGGGCCACGTCCACTTTCCACACCAAAATGGCTGGTGAGAAATAAATAATTTTCTAAATGTGGGGTGCATGGCCGGGTTGGCCCTCCCTGGATCCGCCCCTGAGCATGCCGTCATGACTGTTCGCGGAGCTATCTCCTGTTCCAGGCTGCAGAATGCAAGCGCATTTTGGCCTTTTTATGCTGGCCAGAAAAAATCAAAGTGTTTGTTCTGTAACCTTTTAAGACTGAAAAGCGATAGCTGCAGCAATAACAACAGATTAGACCACTACCGATATAGGCAAATAATAATTTTAAAAGTATGGGCGCCTGCACATCGGCGCAAGAGGGAGACACTTGCCCCATGGAAAGTTGACACTTATTTTAACTGCTACTTTTGGTATTTAAACATCTTCGCACTAGAGATACTGATGATACTAAAGATACTGATGATACTAAAGATACTGATGATACTAAAGATACTGATGATACTAAAGATACTGATGATACTAAAGATGCTGATGATACTAAAGATTCTGATGATACTAAAGATGCTGATGATACTAAAGATTCTGATGATACTAAAGATACTGATGATACTAAAGATACTGATGATACTAAAGATACTGTAACGGAAACCGCCCGCGCCCTCTAGCGGCTGACGGGAGAGTGGATGACGATCTCTCCCACCAGGTGGTAAGGCTTGCGTGTCGCTCCAGATGGGCGCAAGTCCGGCCTCCGTCGTCTTTCGAAGGGCTTAACAGTGTTCCCCCCACCGCACGAAGACACGAAGACAACAGACGTTTTCGGACGATATATTGTCGATCACAAATCCACACGTCAGCAGCAGGCCGGCACGTGATACACCGCGAACTATCGTACCCCAGCAGCGGACGGTCTTGTACCCAACGGACGGAGCTCCCGCAGACTTCCCGGTGACATCTGAGCTAATGCACGCGGGCAGCGGTCCTATTTATACATGTCCAAGGGGACAGGGGACTTGGCGCCAAAAGATCCGCGCATGCGCACCAGAGGGGGTCCGACGTCAGAGGTCCGGACAGGTGCGAGGGGACCTGGCGGGCAAAGATCCGCGCATGCGCACTACAGGGGGGACTTCGCGCCAAAAGATCCGCGCATGCGCACTACAGGGGGGACTTCGCGCCAAAAGATCCGCGCATGCGCACTACAGAGGGGACTTCGCGCCAAAAGATCCGCGCATGCGCACTAGACAGGGGGGACTTCGCGCCAAAAGATCCGCGCAGGCGCACTACAGGGGGGGACTTCGCGCCAAAAGATCCGCGCAGGCGCACTAGACAGGGGGGACTTCGCGCCAAAAGATCCGCCGTCAGAGGTCCAGACAGGACGTTGGAGGCGAAGGAGGAGGGGAGGGACCTCTAGGCACGAGCGAACGACGACGCGAATCGACCGCCCACGAAGCCAATCGACGGCGTAAACAAGACCGCGGAGGCGGCTCAGGCGAATTTCGCCACATCTTCCTCCCACCACGATTCGAAATGTCCCTATTTCGAGGGGTCAGGGCCCACACACCCTCCCGGAAACAAGGAACCCCCTAGACCGTCCGCATTATACAGTAACCGGCCAACGGGCCAATGGCAACAATTCTGCCCTCGAACGACTTGCAAGTCGTAACAACAGAAGCGGAAACAAACAAAAGAAAGGACCAACGTCCACGAAATGTCCATCGTTCATTATGCAAAGAGTCCATAAAAATGGGCCAACGAGCCACAACACTTTACACTAAGTTTCATGGTAACGAGACACGGCCAACGGGCCAAACTGACGAAAAAGCACGAGTTATACACATTTCAACAGCGAGAAACGGCCAACGGGCCACACATAGCAACGTACAATTAAGCAACGCAACAACTTGAGCGTTCACAAATGTCCATAGTCCATTTCACGAAAAAGAGTCTCAGAGTTCAATTCTCATTTCACAATAAACGTCTATTCGTAACGAGCCGGACGACGGACCATACGCTTTGGTCGGCCATCCTGGAAATTCACAGTCACCGGCGACGAAGCATCAACATCGGCGGACTCGTTATGCGGACGGGGGTCAATGTCACACTCTGATGGCTGCTGGCGACTTTCCCCAAAAAGGATCCCGTCAAAACTTGTCTCAACCCCAGCCACGGAATTAACCTTATAATCAGCCAGTGGAATGGCTTCTACACATTTAGCGAACCCGTCCATCACCGTCAAAATTCTACGCCTACGCGGGTGGGTACCAGTAATATCCATGCTAAACCGTTCCCAAGGCTTCCCACAGGGTAAGGGTTTCAAGGGACCCTGCCTGGGCAGTTGACCTCGGTGGTATTGGGCAGAGGGAGAGCATCGCTGACTAAACCTCTTTACGGTTCCCGACCAACCAACCCTAAAGGCCCTGCGTCGGACTTTCCACCTAGTCCTACGCACACACTCGTTAACCGCTGGTTCCACGATTCCATCAGCAAGCATACTGTCCAACTGGCTATCACTAACAATCCTATGCGGCATCGGGTGACTTCCTAACGCTTGTCTCACCGGATGGACATCTGTATCAATCTTATGCGTGCTCACCGACGTCTTTCCTAACAAACTTCTCATCCGCTCCTGGATTTCCGGCGACACATCCTCGGGCAAATCTGCCAACATCAACTCACTAGGCGAAGCGTCTTTACTCCTATTAATCTTCCCTTCGTCCATCCTAACGGGCTCAACTTCGACTGGGTGTAACCCTGCAAGGAACGTATCCTTGTTAAACCTAACCGGACTATCACTCAGGTTCACTATTCTCACATGCGAGCTAGTCTTATCGCCTAACACAACACGGGCCAGGTGAACTCCAGGACGGATCTCGTGAGCCTCCGTCATCCACGCGGGAGCCACCGAGGTCAAATCTCCGTATACGGTTTTCACAGGCACCTCACTTTGGCATTTGGGCTGTAACTCTATTTCCTCGGCGACCATTACACGCCGGCACCACATTGAGCCATTCCCTCTCACCAGGGGGACACGTTTGCGACCAATAAACAGAGCCCCGTTACCAAAACTCAAGCGACAACGCTGTTCCCTCAAGAAATCCATTCCTAACATCGGTTCGGAAATCTGGTCAGAGACTAAAAAGTTAGCATGGACCTCAAAACCATCCCAAAATCTAAGGGGTAACCGGACCTCGCCCAAAACATTAATATTCGAGCCATTAGCAGCCATCAACAAGCGTGTACAAGAACGGAGTTCTAACCCTTCAACGGCTGAAGACGGAACCAGGCTCACTTCGGATCCGGTGTCGATGAGAGACATCTGCAGACGGTCGTTGATCCTTCCACGAACGCAAACGGCATTACTGCTGGCGCGGTCGGGTAGCTTCGGACGTGTCGTGTGGTTCACCACCACAGATGTCGATGGCGCAAGTGCGTCTCCTCCTGTCGTTTCCTCGTCACTCGGCCGGTTCCGGGAACGGCGCGGCTGGCGGCAATCTCGGACCACGTGACCGGCTCTACCGCATCCATAACAGGTCACGGTTCTCCTCGTAGTCTCCGGCTGGCGATCTCCCAATCGGCGGTCCCCAGGCCGTTGATCTCGTCTCGACCCTTCGTCTTCGATCGTAGACTGGTTCCGTAGCTCCCGGAACTGTTCGTCCATCTTCCGCTCCATTTCTCGCTGCCAACGACGCTGATCGTCACGCTGTGCCGTCAAGAAGCGGTCCAGGGTCGACTGGAGCTGGTCGGTCGGCTCGACTTCTTGCGTTCCACGGACACGGTTCGACGGTCTCCGATGATCGTCATTCTCAGAGGCTCTCTGGTAGGCCTCTAAGCGTAGAGCGGTCCGATAAGCCTCATCCAGAGTCTTCGGCTCACGCTCCCTAACTTTCAACGAAAGCTCCCTGTCTCGCAAAGCTTCCAGGAACGAGTCTCTGGCGATAATCTGCGTCGTCTCGTTGGACGGGACAGGATAGGCCAACACAACGAGTCTGCGAATCTCGTGTAATAAGTCGCTCAAACTTTCTCCGGCCCCTTGACGTCGGAAATACAGCTGACTACGGAACGTCTCAGCTTGTCCGTCCGTCCCATATCTCTGTCGGAGACGCTCCACCAGTTGGGCGTAACTTACGTCAGCTTGCGCGCCGAAATCCCAAAGGAGTTGCGTCGCAGCCTTCTCTAGCGCGCAGCGTAGATGATCCACTTTGTCCGCGTCTGTCCATCGATTGTGACGAGCGCATACCTCAAATTGTACTAGAAAGGATTCCAGGGACCCAGTCCCGTCGAATCGACCCGGCTTCATTGGCGTCGGTCGGTTCCGCAGGAGACTTCCGAAGTTCTCCAACAACTCCTTCGACGAATCCGTTGTCTCCGTCTTCACACGGGGACTCGTCTCCACCAGCTCTTCACCATCGTCAGAAATGAGCTCGATCAGACGGCCACGGCTCGGCTGCTTCTCCATCGTCGTTCTTCCCACAGCAGGCGGAGAGACATCAGCAGGCGTGCTGAACTCGAAAAGTCTCGGCGGCCGGAACGTTACCTCGTCGTCGTCCATCATCTTCGGAAGACTCGTCTATTCGTCGGCTGGAACAACTGCGTACCCCACTTCTGGTACCAGTGTAACGGAAACCGCCCGCGCCCTCTAGCGGCTGACGGGAGAGTGGATGACGATCTCTCCCACCAGGTGGTAAGGCTTGCGTGTCGCTCCAGATGGGCGCAAGTCCGGCCTCCGTCGTCTTTCGAAGGGCTTAACAGTGTTCCCCCCACCGCACGAAGACACGAAGACAACAGACGTTTTCGGACGATATATTGTCGATCACAAATCCACACGTCAGCAGCAGGCCGGCACGTGATACACCGCGAACTATCGTACCCCAGCAGCGGACGGTCTTGTACCCAACGGACGGAGCTCCCGCAGACTTCCCGGTGACATCTGAGCTAATGCACGCGGGCAGCGGTCCTATTTATACATGTCCAAGGGGACAGGGGACTTGGCGCCAAAAGATCCGCGCATGCGCACCAGAGGGGGTCCGACGTCAGAGGTCCGGACAGGTGCGAGGGGACCTGGCGGGCAAAGATCCGCGCATGCGCACTACAGGGGAGACTTCGCGCCAAAAGATCCGCGCATGCGCACTACAGGGGGGACTTCGCGCCAAAAGATCCGCGCATGCGCACTACAGAGGGGACTTCGCGCCAAAAGATCCGCGCATGCGCACTAGACAGGGGGGACTTCGCGCCAAAAGATCCGCGCAGGCGCACTACAGGGGGGGACTTCGCGCCAAAAGATCCGCGCAGGCGCACTAGACAGGGGGGACTTCGCGCCAAAAGATCCGCCGTCAGAGGTCCAGACAGGACGTTGGAGGCGAAGGAGGAGGGGAGGGGACCTCTAGGCACGAGCGAACGACGACGCGAATCGACCGCCCACGAAGCCAATCGACGGCGTAAACAAGACCGCGGAGGCGGCTCAGGCGAATTTCGCCACAATACTGATGATACTAAACATACTGATGATACTAAAAATACTGATGATGCACAAAGTGAAACTGAGAAACTTACATTTGGAAACCGCTTTGAAAAATATCCATGTTACTAATTTCTTGCTTTCCGTTTTTCAACCTCTTTCTAAAAGATTAAACTTTGATCGTTGTTTTTGCCCTTTCTGCGAAAAATATTTGACGTAGTATTACATATAATTATACTGATAAAAATAATGAGCATTTGAAGCTACCGCAAATAATGTCTACTAGGTCTAATACACGGTGAAGTTGCATGGATTACCTTTCATGAATTTACGCTAGAAGATTAGCAATACAGCGAGGAGCTTTCAAAGTAGAATTCAGCCGATGTTAGACCTGTTACCGTATTACTATAAGGACGTCAGTAGCATAATAAGGTTAGTGTTAGAGTTTTAAATGTTTTCGTTTAAATCTGTACCACTATTTATTGTTTGCCGTTATTTACAGGAGATAATGTGTGCTCTCTTGGCCAGTACATTTTGTGCGTGTCAAACACCCTGACACAGTGGGTTTCGTCCGGTGCATTTCGCTCATGTGATTGTCCTCTTCAGTGCCACATAGCCACCTATCCATACTCAATCTCAACAAGTCCTCTGTCAGAGCATTTCCTCAGTTACATGTCGCAAAAGACTCAATTCAAGGGACGGAATCTGACGATGTCTAAGCTGGGCAAGGAACTCGTCTACCTGGATATCTTCTACTCTGAGCTGAACTACATCAATATCCAAACAACTCCAGCTTACAATTTCCTCACACTGGTCTGCGACATTGGCGGTGCCTTTGGACTGATTCTTGGCGGCACAATTCTTACAGTTATCGAAGTTTCTCAGTGCTTCATCCTATTATTAAATGAATTCATTACTGCTGCAAGATTCACTAAGATGCAACGCCGTTGAAAGGTTGAATGAGCTGAATCAAGCCCTCTTTTATTATTATGTATTGTAGGCATAGTATAGTAGGCATAGTAATAGGCATATTGTAGAAATAGTGTCATGACGGGACTGGTTGAGGGTGTTCGTAGCCGCGGTAGACCTAGAATATGCTGGCTCGATAACATCGCGTTGTGGACCGGTCTATCGGGAGCGGCGCTATTGAGGACCGTAAAGGACAGATCTTGCTGGTGTACATTGGTCCGCTCATGCAGCCAACCGTCGCGAAGCAACGTCGGCGTTATGACATGACAAGACATTGTAGGCATAATTACGTTATATTTTTACTGAAAATCTATACACTTACACATATTAACTGTTTTATATTAAATGCCCCTAAAATATGTACGTAATCATTTTTAAAGGTAGGCAGTAGGCCCTACTGTTTTTGCATGGTGTTTTATTGTTAGTCGTAAATCATTTTAGCACAATTATTTCATTTTAGCCGTATTTCTTAATATTTGAGTGATTGAGTCTGTTTATTCTTTGGAATTAAACGACTTTGTCATTTATGATTGGTTCCATTCAACTTTACACCGACATTCTGTGAAAGACAGTTCTGCCCAGCGGCAATAATTCCTCGACTGACAATTGAGGTGCATGCAAGAAATGCTTTTTATGGAGCATTCTCAATCTCACCATCGCAGATTTCCTATCATATGAAAACCACTGTTGGTCTTTTACCGGTTATTCAACTCAAAACCATCTGCAAATGTTTTATGCATCGGTTCTCATGTATGGTCTGTGTGATCGTGAGCCACCTATTGAGTATTGACTGCCAACTGGTTACTTATGCAAAAGTAATTAGCACTATCAATTTGCGATTACAGCAGATGGTGGCCTATAGGCTAAATATCTTCAAGTCGATGTTGCCGAAGTTAAGAGGTCAATTCACGAACCTCATTAACCTAGCATCGGGCTTTTGCTATTGTTGGTCCCTTAGGCCTAATACAGATTAACATTCCTTCTGGAATTCGTGGCAGGATTCTGGTGGGGAATTCACCTGCATCTTTTCGCTGCTTGATGACATTTTTTTCATGGGCCTGTCACGCTGAGAGCGCTTCTGAATAGCTGTGCTGTAAGAAGCGCTTTAAAATTGCTATATTATATTAGGTTAGATTAGAATTCAAAAGAACAATAATAATTATTGACGATGTTGTGGCTCAACTTCGTTCTCAACATCAGAAGAAAATAGAGGTATGGAAATGAGTCCTTAATCAGCACTATCATCTTTGGTCTTTAATCTCTCGCCTATAAATTATAATATTTTTCTGGGTCAGGGCACTCGCTCACCCGGTCCTTCCTCTTTCTCTGTGCTGGACTTCCACCAGATGATGACACAGCAGATTGACAACCGATTGTTAGGCAAAGACTGCAGATGCGCCTGTTCCGCAGTTTTCCCACACAGAACACACTTTTAAAGGTTTCCGACAAATTCTTGAAGCGAAACTGCGACAACACTCGACCCGGACCACCACGGACTACTCTCACGGACAACCCTTCTAACTCAACGCAGCGCTCGTGAATAAGCTGGTGGCCCGCGCTTGGCTTTCAAGTGGCGCTTTAGAAATTTCGAGTTTACGATTACGATTACGAGCTACTTATACCTTCTTCTCGTTCTCTGCCGTCAGGCAGGTTCGTATGTCCAACGACGCCATATTTCTCTGTTCTAGTTATACCATCAAACGGAAACCGTGAGAACTTGATGGTTCCCTGCAAATAAGTGATGCATATTCATAAATCTTAAACCCTTTTTATGCTTTAATAATTTGTCGCCTAAATCTTCACCAAGATTCTCGTTTTTATTAATTAGCGAGTTAGTTTTACCTCAGGACGTTTCGACAAAGTTTCTTGATGTAGCCTATGTGTTGGTCACATTGGTTTTACCCCGTTAACCCTCGAGTGCCCAAAGGGAAGACCCGTTTTTCACGTTTAATTCTGGAAAGTCTATGGATTTGCAAAGATGCCTTTAGGCAGGCCTGATCCTGAAACAACCATTTGGGCATTGTATGGTATTTTTGGCTTGAATATTCTCCAACCCCGTACTCCATAATGACAGCATAGTTGTACTAAGGATGTGGCAAGATATGCGGCTGATATTCAAACAGGCGCATGGTTCCTCGCCCATAAATAAATGGTCAACGCACGTTATATGAAAGAAAGTCTCATATAAATTGTTGTAGTTAGACAGTGTGGCATTATCATGTGTAACCTTTGTTTGCAGCACATATGCCTATTTTGAAAATCTGTTAGTCTGTGCATCACAGTAATTGCATACAAGATGGGTGCTTCAAAGCGGATGGCAGTTCATACAAACAATTGCAACCGTTCTATCAAGGTTACGCGGATAAATGGCTTAGCTTTTCTTCTTAACCGGTTGTGGTGTAGACAATAGCGGCCACCACTAACACCAACGCGTGAGGCGCGGTGGTGTTAGTGTCTAGTGTAGTGGTGACGTCGCTGCCTTGAAGTCGGAAGGTTCGAGGTTCGAATCCACCTCGAGTCGCCGCGTAGCGACCTTGGGCAAGTCCTTCACTCGCAATTGCTCAGCTGTTGGGTTGGTGTCAGAAAGGGCATCTGGTCAGACCCAAAAAACGAACCCCCATCATAAATTCCTGGCTACGCCACTGTCAGAGAAGATTCAGATATGTGCGTGCCTTTATAGCTATGGCTACAACCTCCTACCGAACGTCACAGTTGTTTTACCCAACAGGGCTCTGACTTGCACCGATATAATAATACTATACCTTAGGTCACACCATAGCATACAGGTGCGTTTCAGGTGTCGTAGATTTGTGGGTCTCTCAATTCAGAACTCGCTTCCTCTTGACATCAAAGAAACACCAAATCTAAAAAATATGCTGTGATCACTGATCACATTAAATCAACAAGAGGTAAACTAAGTTTTTCTTGCTTAACTGGCTATCAGTAATTAAGTCTGCTAGTACAGAGTTAAGTTGCATGCTATGGCACCATAGACGCCAGCACACAAGGCCGCAGGTAGAGGAGTGTTTTGGGCGTTTGAACGGGTCTGGGACTTTACCCCCCGGCCCATTACCCCCTGCCATTACTCCCCTGCCATTACCCCCGGAGACAATTGCCCCCGCAGTTACCCTCGCCATTACCCCCCCCCCGCCATTACCCGCTATTTGCAGTGCAAATTATGTAGGCACTTAGCGCCTATTAACAACTAGAGCCAGTAAATTCGCACCTTATTCACGCAGTTTGTACCATGGCTGAAATATTCTTGCTTAAATGGAAGCTGGATTGAAGAAAATATTCTTGCTTAAATGGAAGCTGGAGTGAAGAAAGTATTCTTGCTTAAATGGAAGCTGGATGAATGGAAACAGTCTTGCTTAAATAGAAGCTGGATTGAATAAAATATTCGTGCTTAAATGGAAGCTGGATTGAAGAAAATAGTCTTGCTTAACTGGAAGCTTGATTGAAGAAAATATTCTTGCTTAAATGGAAGCTGGATTGAAGGAAAAATTCTTGCTTAAATTGGAGCTGGATTGATGAAAAATAATAGTAATTTAAATGGAAGTTGGATTGATATTTAGAATATAAACTCCGTTTATATGATTTGTCTTCCATCTATGGAGGTAATGGCGAGGGGGGTAATGGCGAGGGGGGTAATGGCGGGGGTAATTGTCTTCGGGGGGTAATGGCAGGGGGTAATGGCAAGGGGTAATGGGCCGGAGGGTAAAGTCCGGATACCGTTTGAACACTCCCCCAATGAAATGATGAAAAATTAAATAATGCATTTACTAGCACAAGACAGAGGAACTACAGTGTGCATTTTGTGTAATGTAATTTCGAGTAGAAAATAGTTGTAAATCGCGGAAAATAGTGTTTTTGCACCGCCGTCAACGACGATAGTTTCGTATCCGAAAAAGATGATAGTTCGAAGGATACGTAACACGTCGTATCGAGACAGTTGAAATCAGTTATTAACGTCGGTGCCTCATCTTTTCTGGCTACCGGTGATCTTCGTTTGTACTTCTCGTGTCATTGAGAAGTTACAATAAATAAAGGAACTTCGAATTTCGAAAAGAAATCGACTAACCAAGACAAGGAAAGCAGCGACTGGAGAGAGGAGGAAGAATTCTAGCCAGTGGTGAGCGACGACCAAAGCTAAAGACCTCAACGCGGGAGGGTAGAGAAAAGAATCATATCCTTGAAAATTTTAATAATCAGTACTACTGGTCTAAATAAGCGACAAGCCTGAAGTAAAGCTGACATTTCCATATTTCCCCTAGACTAGCGAACCAATATTGTATAATTATGCTGATATATTAATATTCAATGTTCTAATGTATATTTAACGAACGACTTGTTGATTGGGGGACATTTAGGGTGTAACCTACTTTTCCACGAATAGGAATGCAATATGCTAAATGGCAACATGATCTCGTCTCTGAGGTCTGGGAAACGTATCCACAGAACCATTGTTATAGTGCTCCGTGTACCGTTACACTGCGTTTCAAATGAACGCGAATTCGTTCAATGGCTGCAATTAGATAGACCTACGTTTTGTTTGCATTTAGAACGGACGTCATGCCATTAAATTAATGGACGCAATAATTATTCTTAGCGGTCGGCAGACCATCAGAGCATGCACGTCCATGTCCCGCAGGGTAAAACTGAATCGTATTATGCCTACACATATATCTTCATCCAGTTGTCTTTCTCATTCATGGTTTCTGTCATCGGGCAGAATAAAACGCCTCTGTCACCATTTATATCAATTCCTTACCTTAGTCGCTCCGCGCATCGGCGGAGTTTACCAGGGGCTAAAGGGAGTTACAGTAGCTTGCAAACTCGTGGTCTTTGCAAAATAGACGAATTGATGGAATACATGTATGCATGGAGACAGCGCGTTTTGGCTGGTAGCGCATGTTGCTTAGTCTATCGGTCATGCACGAGATCCTTGTAACACAGTGAAGCTCATAAAAATATTATGCGTAGGCTAATATATCACTCGCCGTTCTTTTCAGTGCTCACTGAAAAGAACGGCGAGTGATAGATTATGCTGTTCAGGTAAGTAATGCCATTGATCAGCTACCTGCACATCGGACAACCCTTTTGACGCAGCGCTCGTGAATAAGCCGGCTTTCGAATGACGTTTTAGAAATTAGGAGATTACGATTACGATCAGTTGACTCGCATCTTTGTGCGGTATCACATGAGTTTGAAAGACGTTTGCTAGATCCAATGCATTGTAGTTTCGAGGCGTAGTTTTACGCAGTTGTTGCATCAGCGTCAAGCATTGAGTGTGCGCAGTATAATAATATTGTGTACATCTGTTTGGTCTAACCTTTCAATTAGTTAATTAGTATATCAGGAACCAAGATCTTGGGCCCTGTCCTAAAATTTGCTTTGCAATTTGGTTGAGCAAGCGACACTGCGAAACGTTCGATCAGAAAAGAATTTAGAAAACCAGCCTAAATACGTTAAAGGTAAGTTTCCGTCAATATCCCTTCTAACTTGCAACGTGTCCAGATTTTTTACTTTAATTAGTCTAAGCATCTAGTTGTTTATTCCAGGATAAATCATCAGCCACACGACTAAACAGCAACACAGTAGGTCTATCGAAGATGCAAACAAGGAAAGTGCTTTTAACAGGTGTCCCGTAGACAGAGTAGCCACCAATGTGTAAGTAGGCCCTAATCACGCTGCAGGAGTAAAGAAAGAAGACTACAAAGGAGCAGTAGGCTGATAAAGAAGGCATCTCGCGTGAAGTCTCTGAAGGAGTCGATATTTGGTCCTCTATGGATAAACCATTATAGAGACCCTAAGTAGGCCTATCGACCCTAGAGTCTCTACGCGAGAATAATATTATGATCATGACAAAAGATTTATCAAAGCTGAAGTAAAATAATGTAGGTCTATTTGGTTCGTTTTAAGTATTCTACCAACCAGGATTTGCTGATACCTCTGAAGCCATAATTTTCTAGTTTATTTGCTAGGATTTTTTGATCGACCATATCGAATGCTTTCGATAGATCAAGAAAGATAGGCCACTGAAAGAAAATTTAGTCGTCGAATATACCATATGACTGAATGTTAAATGCAGATTATACTTTGTGTAAAGTTTCTGTTTTGACGAAAATGTTGACCGGTGACACGAAACGGAGTATCCCCTGAACGCTACAGCATATTTTTCTGCTTCACAACGTTGCTGTCACGTGACACTATGTCACATAGCGGCACAGTAAGGTATTAAACAAACGCCAAAATCAATATTCAATGTTTTTGGCGGGATAGGCTACTTCACAGCATTGAAAGAATTTCAATATATTAACTGATTGTTTCATGTTGCCTGTTGCATTGACCAAATTGATGTTTGAGACTAATTTTCATTCTGCAATAATACATGTATAAGCAGTGGCGGCGCCAGGATTTAAATTTTTGGGGTACTGAATCCTCGCGGATGAAATTTTCAATTTAACTCGACTAATTTGTTTTCTCATTTTGGTCGAAATCTCATGGAAATTTACCATTCGCCAAAATTTCTGACAACCTTTTTTTTTTAGTCATTTGGTCGAAATCTAATGCATATTGTAAAGGTTCACGGCCGTCTACGAGGATGACTATCAAAAAGATAAGGTCCCACTTTTGTAAAATAAGATCGATTTATTCATACAAGCAATATTTACAGCTAATAACAAAGGTTACCGTCTAGTAGAACCAAAGTTGACCAACCAGACGAAGCAGTACGGTTGACAGCACAGCAGACAACGGCTAACGAAGCCCAGGAAGACAGATGAACTGCCAGAACACCAACAGGGCGAGACGGCGACGTAGAAGACGGAACACACTCAACGAGAGACATCAAACCCACACGCCTCACACATCACCACAACCGCAGAACAGGGCGACAGGGAGGTTTGCCACGAAAGCAAAGGCTTATATAGGCAATGCCCAACCCTCAATACACCCACGCATCCCAAGACAGAAAGAGTACGGAAGAGTAGAAGGGCCGTAGACACCTAATGGCTACATATCCCCCTCCCAAAAGCATGAGGAGTCCTGAGGGGACGACGAAATATAGCAACAAACGCTACGCCTACAAGTCAAAGCAACAAGAATCGCAAAGCACTATATCGTTACAAGTTAGCGTACTAAGCAATTCATTGCAACAACTAACGCAGCACAAACTACTAACTAAAACATCATCATAAGTAACTGAGAGTTCATATAATTCAAAGTCATTCAAAAGTTCGAATCATATAAACTATAACACACGAGAAAAAAAAAATTTGGACACTCAACGTGTATACAAAAATGAGCCAAAAATTTTAACATGTCATTGGCCAAAGCCAAACGAGACGAACGAGAACAGTGTCAACCACTGCAAGCTAACAGAGAACCTAATTTCCCCAACAAGAACCCCCAACAAGAACCCCCAACTCTTGAGTCATTCTTGAAAAAAACGATGCAGCTTCCACCACTTTTTCTGGAAAGTGGCTGCTACACGCAGCCAAGACACTCACTGAAGTGTTCTGTTCGAAACTTTCAATTGACGGACGTCCTTATTTGACAACTGTGAAGACTTTATTTTTTACTTTGGCAGGGACTGAACTGTTGCTTTCCTCTGACAACTGAGACGGACGGCTGAGAATATCCGGGAGGACATTTAACCTGCCCGGACGATGCCGAATGTCCAGATTGAACTGCTCCAGTTCCAAACTCCAACGCAAGAGCTTCATGTTTTTATTAGCCATCTGCCGGATGAACTGCAGAGGCTTGTGATCCGTGTACACAAGGACCAGTGCGGACCCGAAGTACACACTGAAGGCTCGTAACGCGACCATCAGTGCCAACGCCTCCTTCTCAATGGTTGAGTATCGAACCTCATGCGCGAGCAGCTTCCTGCTGATGTAGCAAATCGGATGTTCCAGTTCTTCGTGTATCTGAAACAAGCAGGCTCCCACACAGAATTGAGATGCGTCAACACCAACACAAAACTGTTTAGAAAAGTCAGGAGGTATAAGAATAGGGCGAGAAGCAAGACGAGATTTCAAATCCACAAAGGCACTCTCTGCTTCCTCATTCCATCGAAAAGGAATCCCTTTCTGCGTTAACGCCGTCAGCGGCAAAGCAATGTCAGAATAATGAGGTAAATAACGCTTATAATACCCTGCAAGCCCAAGAAACGATTGCACCTGCTTCTTATTGCATGGCCTGGGAAAACGCAACACCGCTTCCACCTTCATTACCCGTGGCTGGACACCATCCACTCCAATGTGGTGACCCAAAAAATCTACTTCAGCATTTGCAAATACACATTTAGGTAGATTCAAAGTCAAACATGCATCCGCAATCCTACTCAACACCTTCCTCAAGTGCATCAAATGATCCGACCATCCCAAACTGAAAATGATTATGTCATCCAGATATGCATCACAAAATTCATTCAATCCATTCAGAACTTTCGTAATTAATCTGGAAAATGAGGCAGGAGCGTTCTTCAAGCCAAAACTCATATATTTCCACTGATAATGACCCTTCGGGGTTACAAAAGCAGTCAACGGGACTGAATCAGGATGCATTGGAATCTGCCAATACCCTTTGGTCATATCCAATTTTGTCAAATAACGGGATTTACCCAGTCGATCAATTAAGACCTCCACCCGGGGCATCGGAAATGGATCCGCTACGGATAACCCATTCAGTTTTCTGAAATCTGAACATAAGCGATCCGTACCGTCTGGCTTAGGAACCATGACGATCGGAGCCGCCCAAGGACTCTCGGATTCCTCAATAATCCCAGCCTTCAACAACTGTTCCACCTCTTTCTCCACCTTAGCCATCCTCTCAGGATTCAACCTATAAGGTGATTGTCGAACAGGACGAGCACCTTCGACCAACTCAATCCTATGTGACACCATGTTGGTTTTACCCGGTGATTTACTAAAGACATGTGCAAAGTCATGCAAAACATCACGTAATTCATCACGACATTCAGCAGACACATTACATTGTAAGACTTTATCCTCTAAAGTCAACTCAGTCACCTTCACATCCGTATCAACCAACAACACAGAAGCAATCACATCATCTTTCGATACATCATGCATCACATCCAAACGATCCACATATCGCTTCATCAAATTCACATGTACCACTCGTTCCGTTTTTCGTCTATCCGGCGTACATACCAAATAATCAACCGGACCCAGACGACGTAATACCACATAAGGTCCACAATACTTGGCCTGTAAGGGTTTACCCACCAATGGAATCAAAAGTAGCACCTTTTCACCTTCCTCAAAAGTCACAGCCTTCGAATGTTTATCATACATTTGCTTCGACTTAGTCTTAGCAACAACAGCATTCTCACTTGCCATGTGCAACCCAACACGCATACGCTCACGCAACTGCAAGACATATTCAATCACATTCTTTCCAGATACTTCATTTGCAACATCTTTTGACAACCATGCCTCTTTCATTAACTGAAGCATTCCACGTACATCGCGACCATACATTAAGTCAAAGGCCGAAAAGCCAGTACCCTGTACAGGAACTTCCCTATACGCAAACAAAATCCAAGGGAGCATGGTATCCCACGAACCCGGATACGTTTCAGCCACCGCTTTCAACATATCTTTCATGGTACGATGGAACCTTTCACACGAACCATTCGTTTGTGGTCTGTAAGGACTAGTCTTCAATTGTACAATGCCACATTCATGCACAAACACCTGCATCAAATCAGACATGAACTCAGTCCCACAATCAGAAAGTAGTTCTTTCGGAAAACCGAACATCGTAAACACCTCACACAAACATCTCGCAACATCCTGGGCCGTATGCGTCTTTAAAGGAAATGCAAACGGGAAATGCGATGCTAAATCAATCACAGTCAAGATAAATCTGTTACCCGTTAAGGCACAAACACTTAAAGGACCAACGATGTCCATCGCGAGACGTTCAAACACTTCTTGCATAACCGGCACACTAACCATAGGCGCTCTATAATTTCTGTTACCTTTACCCAACCGTTGACAAACATCACATGAACGACAGTACTCACGTACATCCTTATTCACCAGTGGCCACCAGAAATGCTTCAACAGTCTGTCTAAAGTCTTTTGTGTTCCCAGATGACCCGATGCTGGTATATCATGGGCCACATGCAACAATTGCATTCTCAACTGACGTGGAACCACAATCTGTGACACACCCATCTTAAATGGTGTTACTTTGTCGTCCCACCGACGTATCAACACACCTTCCACTAACTCATACGGTTGTACACGGTCATCGCCCTTCGATTTATTCTCCGCCAGCTCAAACATTGGAATCAAATCAGGACAACTTCTTTGCCTCTTAATTAATTCTGATCTCGGAATACAAACATCCTGCCAGTCAGTGTCAACAATTTCATTCGACTCGAATAAAGCTTCCAAGTCACCTTCGTCTAAATGCGCTTGATCATCAGACGTACACATTAAATCATTTGTCAATAAATCCCGATCGACCGACTCTGCACTCTGACCCAGAATCGTCGGCTCCACCCGCGTCGGTTCACTGCACACATCGCTCGCTGTCGCCTTGCGTTCCTCTGCATATTGTTTAGCTTGAGCTCGGGTCGTAATAGCCACATCCACAATATCACCCGAAAGCGCTACGTCATTACCAATCACCACGTGCACACCATTCATAGGAAAAGAACTCAGCGTACAACAGAGAATTTCGCCTTTCACAAATGCACATTCCACGTTCACTTTCCCAAATGGCGCTCCATAATTTGACCAGAAATACCTCTCAGAAGGCGTGTCTCATTTAACTGCACAAAATCATGTTCATCCAACCATTCAGCCGATACTAAAGATTGAAGACAACCTGAGTCTCTCAGAAAAACACCATCCTTGCGTTCATTCAAATCATTAATGACACACCCATTCACACAGAAAGGAGCATACATTTTATCAACAGTTTCAATAGGCTTCTGAAAACTCTGTTCCTTAACAGGCGCCGACAAAGTTTGTACTAAACCCACAGGTTTCGGACCCCTCCAGTTTTCAATTTCAGGCCCCTCCTTTCGTTGTAATTTCCGGCATTGGGACCTCAAATGCCCAGGAATTCTGCAGAACGAGCACGTGACCTGCTCTCCAAACCCCTCAAGGTCATCATTTTTACGATTTTGCTGCTTAAATCCATACGTCCCTCTTTGAGGCGAACGCTTACTCCATTTTGACTCATGGCGTACACCTTCCTTGTACCCTGAACCCTGACGCTCCCACACGTCTTTCTTCTCACTATCGTCACATGAGAAGCGGTTTGTACGCTCAGAAAAATTTCTTTGGAATCCCCCAGCATAATTACTCGGCCCCTGTTTATACAAAACAGCGTATTCATCTGCCATACGTGCAGCACTCGCTACAGTCTCAGGACTTTTGTCCAAAAGCCACTTGTGTACTTCTAACGGCAACGCTTGTACAAATTGCTCCATCTGTATGACCTCTTTAAATTTAGCCAAATCATCCCACGAATTCGTACCCTCTACCCAACGTTGGAAAGGTATCTGCAATCTATACGCGTAATTTGCGAAAGTCTCCCGTGGTTCTTTTTTCAACCCCCGAAATTTCTTCCGATAGAACTCCGGTATCCGTTCATAAGCTGTGAGTAATGTGGATTTAACAACCTCATATTTCACACAATCCTCCAAAGACAAAGACGCAAATACATTTGCCGCCTTTCCCTATAGTTGTGGCTGCAAAAGGGACGACCATTTTTCCATCGGAATTTTATGCAAAGCCATTGCCTGTTCGAACGCCGCAAAATAGTGTTCAATATCCGAGGGGTCAAATTTAGGAACAAATTTCATTGCCGCCCCAAAACGAAAATCCTCCTTGTGCTGCACAGGACGGTCTGGCACACCTCCTAATTCTAACGTCCGCAAGTCAATATCGCACTTCTGTTTGTCTACCTCCAAAGACATCCGTTTCTCCTCGATATCAAATCTCCTTTTCGTCTCCTCAGCCTCAGCTTCCATTTTCATTTTCCTCTCCTCTGCCTCAGCTGTCATTCTCATTCTCTCTGTCTCTGCCTCAGCTTCCATCCTCAATTTCCTCTCCTCAGCCTCAGCTGCCATTCTCATTTTCTCTGTCTCTGCCTCAGCTTCTATCCTCAATTTCCTCTCCTCAGCCTGCATTTTCTTCTCCTCTGCCTCCGCTGCCATTCTCATTTTCTTCTCCTCTGCCTCAGCTGCCATTCTCAATTTCTCTTTCTCTACCTCCGCCGCCAGTCTCATTTTCTCTTTCTCTACCTCCCATTCAAATTCTCTGTCCTCCTTAAATTTCATACGCTCCAATTCAACGGCCTCTCTCTTCGCTTGTGCCCGAAGTTTTCATTCCTCACTTCCTTGTTTAGGCGACAACGCTTTTCTAGCCAACTTCAATAATTGAGGTTTCGTTAACCCTTTAACGTCCTCACCCAACGTCGCACAATATTTTCTCAATTCGTCCCCCGGCAACTCCACTAACTCATCCCATTCCAGAAGAGTAACTTCCTCTGAGGACGCCATACTAGTCTACCTGCGCAGACCACGGAGACCAAAAAATTCTCCCCAAAATTCCCAATTCTCACGACAGTCCACTTCAAAACTGTCACAAATGCGAACAACGCACAAAATTTCTGCCAACGCACGAAATTCAAATAGCCCAGGCCCCCAAAACGAAATGCGACACCGCAAAATTTCCGACAAATACGGCAAATTTCTCAAAATTCCGGCGAACTACACGGACCAAAAAATATCCGAAATTTCCCAACGGAATTATACCAACTAACATTCACCAAACATACCCAAAATGAGCAAAAGCACGGAGGGCCCCCATTTGTAAAGGTTCACGGCCGTCTACGAGGATGACTATCAAAAAGATAAGGTCCCACTTTTGTAAAATAAGATCGATTTATTCATACAAGCAATATTTACAGCTAATAACAAAGGTTACCGTCTAGTAGAACCAAAGTTGACCAACCAGACGAAGCAGTACGGTTGACAGCACAGCAGACAACGGCTAACGAAGCCCAGGAAGACAGATGAACTGCCAGAACACCAACAGGGCGAGACGGCGACGTAGAAGACGGAACACACTCAACGAGAGACATCAAACCCACACGCCTCACACATCACCACAACCGCAGAACAGGGCGACAGGGAGGTTTGCCACGAAAGCAAAGGCTTATATAGGCAATGCCCAACCCTCAATACACCCACGCATCCCAAGACAGAAAGAGTACGGAAGAGTAGAAGGGCCGTAGACACCTAATGGCTACAATATATTTCGATTTTTAGGGGGCTGATCATGGAAATATTTCATTTTTACAAGTAAAAATCCGGATTTTTTTTTAGAGGGACTTAGCCCCCTAGCCCTCGTGGCGCCGCTACTGAATGTAAGCTAAAAGTTAATGGTATTTTGTAAGTGATCATCGTCGTAATCGTAATTTCCAAACTTAGAAAGCGCTACTCAAAGGACAAGCGCGAGGCATCAGCTTTATTAACTGCGTCCAGCCAAAAGAGTTGTCCGTAAGAATTATGCAAAGGTGGTCCGGGTCGAGTTACCCTAGGATTAGAGGGGCGGAACAGCTACTAAGGCAGGTGTCGTCTGGGCCGGGAATTCAAAGGTGGATGATCAGATTATATGCACCTGCAGTATTCATTTAGAAATAATAGACATAACATTTCTTCAAAGTATTTTCTCAGTAACACATTTCTTTTGAGCTCACTTCTTGTACTA
This sequence comes from Lumbricus terrestris, assembly GCA_949752735.1. Lineage (NCBI taxonomy): Eukaryota > Metazoa > Annelida > Clitellata > Crassiclitellata > Lumbricidae > Lumbricus > Lumbricus terrestris. Next base: position 520,455 of record OX457051.1, on the reverse strand, counting down.
CAAGGCAGAACATAAGAAATTCCAACGCGCTTAGAATTCTGCTAAATTCCTTGTTTTGAGATCTCTATTATTATTGGCTCCGTATTAAAAAGAACTTGCTTTAACACATTGTTTACATATAATGGCATATTTTCTTTAAGTTTAGTGGTTTGCCATTTTGTTCTGACTTCCGACCTCGCCACATGTTACACAACTGTTGCATTGAGTAAATTAAATAAGCACCAGCTCAACAGAATTATGTGTACTAATTGTCAATGTTTTCAATAAAGAAAGTTTTTTGACAGATACTGGTATTTACATATAGTATCATAGTCAAGAGTGAAGAATGGGTTTGTATGTGAAACCAATTCTTATTCCGTCTGTAGGTAAAACTGAAGATGAGTCATCCATTCGCTGTGGAATACATGATGGAAGGCGAAATGGCTCCAACTGACAACGACGTACGCGGTAAAAGGAAGCAGGGCAAACAATTGGCAGACAAAGGAAAGCGGACCAATTCAATCTCTGCCATGAGTAGACCAAGTTGCGAGTGTAAGTCGCCGATAATTATCAGTGGATGTCAGACCGATCCAGATGCAGAAGATGATCTAGAAGCCATGGAACAAGTAAAGGAAGAGATGGATGTAACCATCAAAGATGATGAGAGAGTGAGTTTCTTCAAGATCCTGAGAATGGGAATGAGACGCAGGATGGAAATCTTTGCCAATGAAGCAACCATCGTGGGTTTATCTTACCTGGTCAAACCATCAAACCACAAAATTGGTTCCATCATCCGTAAGGTTGTGTGGACGATGCTTCTACTCTTTGGAACAGGTTTCATGGTTTTCCAGATCTACGACCGTATCACCTTTTATCAGACATATCCAACCATCGTCGACTATCGAGTGGCTTACAACCGATCTCTACGCTTTCCTACGGTGACCATCTGTCCTGAGTCTATTGTCAGTACAAAAAACCTCTTATTATTGGGTGAGTAAGTCAGGCTTATAGTTGCATTTCTATATAACTTTTATATTCACAAGGCCTTCTGCATTTACCCATTAGTTTTGATGCGTTTGAAAGCTTTATCGTCCGATAGAGCGATGTTAAAAACTTTCATGCAGAATATACCTGAGCCTCTGGGTGTTTGGGAACCGTATTGTTGTTGTTAGCAGTTTTTAATTATTGTTTTTTTTAAAATTATTATTATCATCATCATCATCATCATCATCATCATCGTCATCATCATCATCATCATCATCATCATAACTGGAATGTTAGATTTAAGCTTCGATTTAGTTTTTACAGATCAATTTTAGTTTATGAATTTAGTTTATAAATTTTATTGTTAGCCTATTATAATTCTAACAATTTTTATTTTTCAACAAATATTCTATACAGAACAAAACCTGTGTCAATTTTAGCTAGTCCAACCACAACCCCCCCCCCCCCCCATTCATGTCAGTTAAAGGCTTAATGAAGGAGTCTGTGAAAGCCACAGCGTAAATGCGTTGTATAGTCATGGAGATACATTGGAAACAAATTTGATTCTCGGGGTTCTTGCATACAAGTGTAAGACGGCGACACAAATCTAAGATTTAGTCTAGGCCTTTATTGTTGATCGGATCTAGGGTTTCCAAAGCCACCGGGATAAAAACATGAGCATCAAGGAGGTCGCTGTATTTCTGGTTCTTTCTGTCCTCCGCCAGGCTAGCTGATGATCCGGCTCGGATGGCTGAAGCGGCAAGGTAAGATGGTGCCAATGTGTCCACCACTGTGGCATCCCACACCAAACCTCTGCCGGTGTCACGAAATAGAGTATCCCCCGTATTAATTGTATCCCCCAAAATTTAAAAAAGTCGAAAAAACCGCTTATGCGTGTATTTATTTTTGCAAATTAATTTTCATCTGCTTTGTTTTTAACAATGACACTAACAGGTATTTTTATTCCTACTAGATCATGGTGTTTTGCCCTGTTTTTAGAGCACTTAAAACATTTAAAACACTTAAGAACACTCAGAGTCACTAAATAAATTCGAGTTGCCTTTATCTGAGCATTGCTTAGGACAGTTAAAACAATTAGAGTTACTTTAAATTTTGATTACAGCATAAAAAATTTATTATGCGCATTTTTCAAAAAAGGGGATAGAATGGTTTATCCCCCCGGATAGTATATACCGGTTAATTCCATCCGGGAGGATACTCCGTTTCGTGTCACCGGCTTTCCATGGGATGATCGTGATTTCATCTGGTCGTTTGCCGTCCGATCTTACCAATCCCTGAGGTTCCTTGGCCGCCGGGTATCCAGCTTTAATAAGAGCACGGTATATCAAATCGTTCAGTGTACCATGGCGGGCCATACGGCCAAAACCTAGCGAACAAGACAAACCGTGCTCGCTCCTTGCAGTGACAAGTGAGCCACAAGTGCATGTGTGTGGTTCGCAAATGTTAGCTCCTAAGCGCAAACCAACTGCCACCCTCATAACTTCGTCACTTAATCTCAAACCGCAAGACGTGATCGGCAAGGCGTGCAGCCAGTCTCCGGCGTGCTGAGTCGTGATTGTCTTCCAACCGGCCTGGTCGCATTTATCGGTGAGTGAGTTGGATAGTTCCGAGAATGTCCTTTGCAGAAGCGACCTGTCCCATCGAGATTGCATTTGAGTTTGGAAGTCTTCTGTGATTTTGATTCGTAGTTTCTCCTGTCACATCGCCATAAGCTCCTCCACTTGCGGGTCCGGCTGATAATCGAGCTCTCCGATAATTATTATTATTATTATTATTTATTTTGTATTTTATTTTTTTATATTTTTTATAACACGATCGTTTATTGAAAGACCAATCAAGATTAAAAACCATACTAAAATCAGAAAAGTATTCAAGCATAAAGTGCATTGTTCTCGTCCCCGGTGAGTGGTGCAAAAGAACCTCTAAAAGCAACAGCATTAAAACGTTGCGTGCAAATAAAAAGTCTTTGAAAGAGATAGACAATTTCCCTAGGATCGCCGGAAACAGCGGCACAACGGCGGCCCAACTCCAATAAAAATTCGCGACCCGCGCGATTGATGGGGCTAACGATTGCAATTGGCACAAACTCATGGGAGACAGGAAGCGTCGAGTAATTGCTGCACTTTCGATACGCCGCATGTTCCGCCGCACGTCCGGAAACCGTTAATGATAAAATTAATGTAAATAGGAGACAGCACATGTGTGGATGGCTGTGTAGTCCCAGGCAATATCCCATGGGCCACAATACCTGTGACCCATGGGACGAGAGTGGCACCGTCAGGTCTTTTGCGGTCCGTTCTAATCAGGCCTGGAGACTCTTTAGAACTGGGGAAGTGGGGATGTCAGCCTTCGAGAGTGCCCTCCACAACAAGTCGTTGACCGCAAAGTGTCGAGCTGTTCTTCCAGAAGAGCGTCTGCAGACCAACCCGTGGTGTCCTCTTGAGTCGGCGGTCTCTCCGCACTGACACTGGTGCGGTGTACGTAGATCCAAATCCAGACGCAGTCCAACGGCCACCCGGATTGCCTCATTGCTTAGATCCAAGTCACAGGCGGTCACAGAAATGGTTGATAGCCATTATTATTATTATTATTATTATTATTATTATTATTATTATTATTATTATTATTATTATTATTATCATTATTATTATTATTATTATTATTATTACTTTTTTTTAAACTAGTCCAGAATGACCCTTCTCTTCGTTGTCTTGATCAAAGAAAGTGCCTCGGAATGCGATCGCGTTAAAACGTTGTATCGTTAAAGAAATACGTTGGTAGAGGAAAGAGGTCTTATTACTATTATTATTATTTTTTTTTTTTTTGCGCCCGAGGTAGATATGATCTCTCAGGCTTTAAAAACAATAAATAATAAAAGCTTTTTTATAGGTTCTCGTCTCCAACGTGCTCAAATGTGCCTCTAAATTATTATTATTATTTTAATTATTATTATTATTATTATTATTATTATTATTATTATTATTATTATTATTATTATTATTATGCTATGTTTCAAAATATATTTTACTTTTTTTCGTGAGATTCTCTTCTCCGCATAACGAGTAGCATGGTTACAAAAATGTTTCTGGCTCGGCCGTACAAAGCATTGCTTAAAATCGCATCCACCAACATTGATGTCATAGGCAGAGTTATGAAAATTAATGTTTCAGGTCCGGCATTACAAAGTGTTGCTTCAAACCGCTATCCGCCTGTGTGGTACATCGGATTGGATGGCGACAACACAACACAAGACTTTCTAAATATGGATTTTGATTGGCCGCTCCTCTACAGTGTCATCGCCGTAAAAATGGAAGATTGGATGCTTGAGGTAAAACCATAAATGAAAAAACAGAGAAAAAACGAAGAAAAAATTGACAACAAAATAATTTGACTTTGAACCGCATTCTATCCATCTTTATCATCATCATCATCATCATCATCATCATCATCATCATCATCATCATCATCATCATCATCATCATCATCATCATCATCATCATCATCATCGTCGGTCACCGTCATCATCATCATCATCATCATCATCATCATCATCATCATCATCATCATCATCATCATCATCATCATCATCATCACCATCATCATCATCATCATCATCATCATCATCATCATCATCATCGTCATCATCATCATCATCATCATCATCATCATCATCATTATCATCATCATCGTCATCATCATCATCATCATCATCATCATCATCATCATCATCATCATCATCATCATCATCATCATCATCATCGTCATCATCATCATCATCATCATCATCATCATCATCATTATCATCATCGTCGGTCACCGTCATCATCATCATCATCATCATCATCATCATCATCATCATCATCACATCAACATCATCATCATCATCATCATCATCATCATCATCATCATCATCATCATCATCATCATCATCATCATCATCATCATCATCATCATCATCATCATCATCATCATCATCATCACCACCACCATTATCATCATCATCGTCATCATCATCAGTCATCAATCATCACCACCACCACCACCATTATCATCATCATTATCATCATCACCATCAGCAGCAGCAGCATCAGCATCAGCATCATTATCAGCATCATCATCATCATCGTCATCATCATCACCACCACCACCACCACTACCATTATCATCATCATTATAATCATCATCATCATAATCATCATCAGCAGCAGCAGCATCAGCATCAGCATTTTTGTCAATGTCATTACTACAATTTTATTAGTCTTAGTTCAAGACAGTGAAGTCACATCATCGCTCTTAATTATCCATCCAGCACACACAGCCTCTGTTCCTATCTCCTTCCAAATTTGTCGAATTCGATTACCTGGCATTTATTCTCTTATTGGAAGTAAATACACATTTTAGGACCGTGAAAGTTTCTTGTTAACTAAAATTATATACATTTTACATGTATCCAAGTATTATCAACAATATTTTAGTGTTCGTTCGGGAACCAGCCTTGCCATGCAAGTGATGCTATTAAGCAGACAGTGACTGCTTGTGGATATTGCTTATCATTCAACCCAGGTAAGCACGCAGCTATTAGTCCATAACATAACAATACAAAATGCTTTATGGAAATGCGGGGAACGCATTATTTATATTTTTATATAGCTTTTCTTGTTTATAACACGTATCCAGTGAGTCTGTATGAAGTTAAGGTTGGATAAATAAGAATTTTGAGAATCAAATTGTACAAAAATCTATCCCTAATCCAGCGCTAAAGAAATATTTTCATGATGTTTGTGTGCAACCCAACGACTTTCGGTGATGGTAAACAGTAACTTATTTAACTTATAGGCCTAACTTGTATTTTATAACGTAGACCATTATCCTAGAGAAATTACATCATTTTTGCTATATATTATTACTTTAAATAGTGATGAAATTTAAAGTGATTGTTCCGTCTATAACCCAATATGACGCCGGTAAATAAGTAGACCTAGACACATGCGCATGGTAATCGCTTCGCGTATAATTCAAGACGTAGACACCACAGTCCACTGAAAATGACGGCTGCAATGCGATGATGAGATAAACCAAGTTCACTCTTTTCCTAATTAAACTCTAGATGATTCATATCACCTGCAAATGCAATATTACGTTGCTGGTCTCGAAGATGTCTGGGAAGTTCATCAAAAGAGTTCTCACCGGTAGCTGGACCAAACGTAACCACTTTCGGATATGTTTATGTGATTAATCGTCTTCTATTCCTGTGATATCTTGCTAAAAAAAACAACCACCATGTATGTCCTATGACCGTGTTTTCAATCACAAATAGTCGTTGAATAATGGTGTCAACCGTAATTCATTCAGCTTTTCATAATTGTTCCTACAACATGATGCTGTCGATGAGAATCACAATAATTATTGGATGCCAAGCAACTAATATCTCAGATGAGATCTGGATCAAGTCTCGATAGCTTTAGAACGCAGGATGTTATATAAGCTTAATGCTTAGGCTATAATAGACCTATTCTAAAATTGAAGTCAGTGCTTGAAAGCTAAGTCTTTATGGCTCTCAAATCATGTCTTAATGGACTCACGTCATTTACATTGTCTCCTCGTGAAACTTATTGAATTTCACGTTTGCTTTGAATTCTATGGATCTGAAGCTGAAGTTTTACGATTTTTAAAGATAGTAGGCTAACTTATGTTGTAAAACTTAAATATTATCGTAATTTTAAGTGACGGCGAATCTCGTGACGACTCAGCCTGGAGCTAATAACGGACTTCGTCTCGTGCTGTGGGTCAACCAATCTGATAGCTACATCGTCACGTCTCCTGCTGTTGGATTCAAGGTAAGCGTACGATGCTTAGCAATTTCTCAATGAATCTCTTAGCTTTCTTTGATGCAATGTAAAGCAACAGTAATGCATCGCTGTCATTATGTCCTTCTGATACGATATTATTATTTGACCAAAGCGGGTTTTGGATCGAATAGTCTAACCAAATTTTACGCAATTCAGTTTGGGCGACACTCAAATGAATAACTGAAACGTAGACTAAACCTTTCAGCGACATGTTGATCAAATAACAAAGACATGTCCCTGAAGATTTTTTTAAACGATTGACTCATGTCATTCCCACGACGAGTCTTGTATCCGACTAGGCTAATGAAATTGTGCAATGTGCTCGCTCTTTCCAATTTGCAAACACACCTCATTTAAGATAATAATTTATCGTTTATTCATCAATCCGGTTGACAAACCCCAAGCGGTTACAGAAGGCAGTACGAACCAGCCATGCAATTCAAGAAATTCACAAGCTACGAAACATTCTTGATTAATATCATTCTTTCCTACTCATAGAACAGACGGCCTGCAACACAAAGGCATTAATTGCAGCCTACAAAGCACGTCGTCTATCGTGTGCGGAGACTTCGGGAATCTAACTGAGCTTCGCTGATCTCCATGTCAGTGTGTTATCCAATATCCAATGCACCACCGGCAGTCGCGGCGCCACATTTCAGGTTTTTTTGGGAGGGGACCCTGAATCTTCGCGGAGGAAATTTCATTTTCATCCGCCAAAATTTCTGACGACCTTTTTATTAGTCATCGGCTGAAATCTTATGGAATATTTCCATTTCCATCCGCCGTAACTTCAAATTTACATGTAAAAAACCTTGTTTAGGGGCATAGTCCCCTAGTCCCCTGTCTTAATATGTTCTTCACAGCCGATCCCTGCATGACAATATTTAACGCAGGTCAAAGATAGAAAAAGAATTACGTACATTAATTTACCATACAAACTTATTTGAATGACACAATTTTGCGTTTTAATGTGCCTAAAATCATGTTTTTGTACAAGGTACCGAAACGGTATTGACAAAAAGGGCCATTTTTAATGCAGATTAATCCCTTTCTACTCTTGCGATTCTAGCGATATTATGCCACTTATAATACATGCACAGAAAGGTCCGAATGTCTATTTTTAGATTTAATGACGTCCTTTGCAAACTGGGCGCCTACTGGATATGAATAAGAATTGAGTTCCATACAAATGGCCCAGTGGATTTAATATGGAATCTGTATCTGCGTCTGTGTCTGTATCATACATTGCTCCAATAGTTAGGGTTAGGGTTAGGTTCAGTATTGGTTTATGAAAGGCATGTGACCGTTGATCGATGACGCATTGAGTGATCTCAAATCTAAAGTGTTCCCAAATGTGACAGTGTACCAAATGCGACAGTGTTCCAAAAGGTGACAATGTTCCAAAATGTGGCAGTTCCAAAGTGATAAGACTCCAAAAGTGACAGTGTTCCAAAGTGACAGTGTTCAGAAAGGACCAAAAACGTACGTGTTCAAGTTGTGGCCTTGTTGTCTGGATTGCCTTTTATTATCTACAGTAAATGTGGCCGTCATCAGATGCTAGAATGATAGTCGTTTCCAAATGAAATGCTGGGGTTAAGCTGTTGTTGTTGAACAATCTCAGTGCAATAATTCTGGTCGAATAGAACTGAGACTGTGTGCAAGATAGTTGAGGTCGTGTCCAGTGATTGTACCCGAAGCGATGGAGGTGGTAATATTAATAATATTAATATAATAATATTATGTCGGTGTTGAAATAAACGTTGATCGGAAGTGTTGTACTCTAAGCCTAATTAAACGCATATCAATGGAACGGAATAGCTACGTGTATCTATGCCTCTATGACATTGAAACCGATGGACTTACTCTGGAAGCCCTTGACAAGCGATGGTTCTGTGGAAGGGTCTATGGAACGCAGTCTCACTGTTGTCCGAGTCGTCAACGTTCAATAATTCATAGTGGCAAACCTTCGATTTCTTTCCATTGATAATAATATTATTCTCTTTATTGAAACAATCCGGTTGACACACCGCAACCGGTTACAATGTACAATTATGCAGATTAAACAATTCACAAGAACGGAGATCACAGAATACACAAATCTTTACTAAAGGGCCTAAACTGAACAGACAGCCTGCAATGCATGGCGGTAATAGCAGTCTACAAGGCATATCCGCCCAACGGGGGCCCGAACTCACTACCTCTCGCACTATACGCCAGCATGTTATCCATTATTCTACCGGGCCCTCCATGTCAGGCCATACAATTTTAATTAGAGATGCAGTTAATTCCAATGTTTTCGAGTCTGTTCCTAAAGCAGAAATCAGTACACTGTTTTTGTAGGTTGTTTTACATGATCCCTATGACGAACCTTTTGTACCGGACCTTGGCTTCAGAGTTGGAACGGGCGTTTCAACATCCGTCTCGTTTTCACTTAGAAACGTAGGTTTAGAACTGATATCAAATTGCAAAAGTCAGTTTTCAGCATTCATGTGATATATTGTTTCATATCATCATGCGTTCATGAGGAAGAATATTTAAGCTCTACTTAAGACCCTAACCACGGCTCACCTGATCTTCCATCCTCGATTTATCTACCTTAACGTCAAACATCTTAACAGCTAGGCTACTCTGCCCTTCTGAACCTTGGCAACCGGATTAGACCTTCTTTGAATTTTCATTTCCACAACCCTTCTGACTAGACATAGCACTCGTGAATAAGCTGGTGCCCTACGCTTTACTTTCAAGTGGCGCTCTAGAAATTATGAAATCGTTTACGATTACGAACTATGTCGGTTCAGATCGATTGTGTGCGCACATTATTTGCATTTATTTTCTTATTTACAGATTTTTGTTGACGAGTGCGTCGGAAATGATTTAATAGCGCACTTCTGAAGGAACTTGAAACGATTTTTGTTATATTATAAATGTTTGATATGAATAAATGAATGAATGGATGGAATGCGGGAGGGATAAATGAATTAAATATTGCTCCACAATATTATTCCCGCCAGCTATAGTTACATTTAAGACGCCTCAGAGTCATTCGTCGCTCTGTCTCCTCCTCCATCTTCACTACCTTAGTTCATGCTTTCATATGTTCTCGTATTGACTATTGCAATTCTCTTCTCATTGGTCTTCCTAAAGTTCGTCTTTCACCGATTCAGTCAGTTCTCAACTCAGCTGCTAGATTAATTGCCCGCCTTCCCTAGTACTCTCACATCTCTACCTTTATGTTTGATGAACTTCATTGGCTTCCTCTACGTGCTCGCATACAGTTCAAGATCCTCACTCTGATCCTAAAGTCTCAACGGGGTCTTGCCCCAAAATATCTGACTAAAACCTTACTTCGTCCTCACTCAGCTTCCTCCCACCGTCCACTTCGCTCATCCAACAGACTTGACCTATTGGTTCCCCGGTCTAGAACTGCTATGGCTCAGTCTCGATCTTTTGTCTCAATTGGTCCTTCTCTCTGGAATTCTCTGTCTCCTTCTGTTCGCTCAACTCTTCTGTCTGTCAGTCTCTCCTCTGCTCTGTCTCTTCTCAAAACCTGCTTCTTCTCGCGGGGCCTTGCGCACTGGGAGCGCCTCTGAACGGTTTACCCTACTAGAGGCGCTTTATAAATGTTTAAATCCAATACAATACTATACAATGTATATTGAATATATTCTATTTAAATATGAGTTATTCGTTACAACGATTTGCTTGTTATTGTAGCTATCGTTGTTGCCCTCGCCTTATGGTGATTGTCGCGATGGAAATAACTACACGTATCAGAAGTGCATGCTGCAGTGCGGGGATGATTTTGCATTTCACACTTGTAAATGTCGAGTCTTTATGTCCAGCGGTACGCAGACATTGTGGTCTACTGACGGTTCAAATGAAACAATGCATGTGTGCGTGAGTGAGTGTATAAGTTTGGTAATAAACAACAGCTCCATAAACTTAACTTCCCACTCTTGTTCTCAATGTACCCTGACTTTACATTTTCATCTAGTGTCCGTGATTTGAACGTCACTCTTGATAGCAGCCTTTCGTTCTCTTATCACCTCTCACAGTTTACACGCTCATGTTATTATCACCTGAGGCGTCTGAGAGCCATCAGAGGATGTATTTCTTCTTCTGTATTTAAAACCATTGTTCATGCTTTTATTTGCTGGCGAATTGACTACTGCAACTCACTGTTTGCTGGGCTTCTCAAAGTTCCAGTGCCGGCGCTAGCACCCCCCGTACCCCCCGGCCGGGGGGGGCCCCGAGTTTGAAGGGGGCCCCCAAATTTAGCTGGTCATTATGCCTATTTGTGACTGTACAGATCCGGTCTGGTGCATGTCTCAACTAACCACATGGCACTGCCATAGCAGGCCTAATGCAAATATCGTACCGATTATGGGCGTAAGTTTAAAGCCATTTAAACTTACTCAGGCAATTTCGTCCACTTTCTCAAACACAATGTTTTTAAATTGTAACTGATTCTAATTGCTAATTGGATGAGGCCTCCAAATAAAACATGCGTGAGGCCCAAACATTAAAGCCTGTGTAGGGCCCCAGATGTCCTAGGTAGGCCTATGTGTCTGATCTCAAGTTTGCAAGGGGCCTCAAATGTAGCTGGTAATTATACCTTTCATGACTGTTCATTCCTGAAATCACACACCGAATTATGTTTTAACGCAAATCATACAAAATAATATTACGTAAACTAACAGAGCATTGTCCTTCAATCAAAAAGGAGACTTTGGGGGTGTGGACAGGGGCACGGCCCCACAATTTATGGTTGGGACGGAATCCTTGTATCCCCAATATTTCAGAAATATTTCATAAGTATCATCCAATGCCCATCAATAATGGTCAATTTTGGTAAGATGACAGCCTTTAAATGCTACCATTAGCCTACAGTTGGCAAATCGGACAAATTTAAACAATGGAGAGGGCACACTCTGAAGTCCTAAACCACGACTAACAGCATTGAAAAATGAGCAATTTTTGTAAAGATGACAGGTTAAAATTCTACCATTACAGGATGGAAATTCCAAAAATTTAACAATTGGGATACATTAATTGAAGTCTTATACCATGTCTTTCAGCACTTACATTATGAAAATTTTTACTGAGATGACAGCTCAAGGTATGGGGGGCCCCAAGTTTTTTTTCGGGGGGGGCCTCAGGTACCCTAGCGCCGGCACTGCAAAGTTCGCTTATCCTCCTTTCATTTTCGGCAGCCAGACTCATTGCTCGTCTACTTCGCTACTCCCACATTTCTATCTGCATGACTGGTGTACTTCACTAGCTTCCCTGCTGGCTGTTTCATATCGTATCCAATTCAAGGGACAAGCTCCTGAATACCTTGTGACTTGGTGCATAAACCCCTCTCCGCAGTCTCTTCCCGCCCTCTCCGGTCTGCTGATCGACTAGATCTCTTGGTTCCAATGGCAAGGACTGCCATGGCGCAGCTTCATAAGTGCTAAAAACATGCATTATTTCATTTTAAAATTTTTCTGATTTCGGCGATTTTTCAATCTAGGGTGTCTGCGGGTATACCCGTACCCGCTGGTTAACCCGTACCCGTGGGTCGGGTACGTGTCGGGTACGGGACGGGTACAAATTTGTCGGGTCGCGTACGGGTAGGGTTGTCACGGGTACGGGTATACCCGGTTTTACCCGCGCCAACGTGAAAAACAAGGGTTTTGGTTATCGTGCCTCGGGATTTACACCCAAAACTGACAAAAAGATCCGTCAAAAAGAATTGATACCCATTCTCATCGGATCCTCCACCTTCTTAAATGACACCCGTATTAACAGCTACTGGAATAGGCTTCTGACTCGATGCAGCACATGTGAAAAAGCTGGTTTCCCGCAATTAGCTTTCGAGTGGTACTTTAGAAGCAGCTAGAGGAGCACTTGCCCCTTGAAAACTGACATATTTTTCGTTCATTTATTTATTCGTTCATTATATAGCGCTCCTTTAGGGAACAGACCTTTTACCATCTACTTTTGATTTTTAAGAAATTTCTGTGGAAACTATTCGTAAAAAAAATTATACACAAAAATTAACGAAACTGGGAAATTTGCATAAGAAACCTCTTTGAAATATACCCGTATTCATAATTTCCAGCGTTGCATTTTTCAAGCTCTTGCAACTAAAAATGTAACTGTGACTACCAAAAAAATTTGGCACCCCTGCAAAACTTTCTGCGGGCGCCCATGGTTTGAACTTTGAAATTTTAAAGGCAGAGCAATAAAATTGCAGAAGTTGTTACTATGCGGTCTCGTATTATAAGCTTATACCTACTATATCCTATGATCCTATCGGACAATATTCGCCAGTATTGCGATGATTGGTTATTTGGTGTACGATAGAGTCAATAAAACTTTGGTTATCGCAAAAGAAAGGCACGTCGTACGGTGGTGAGCATGCCGTCATGACTCATGACTGTTCACGGAGCTACTTCCTGTTCATAACTGCAGAATGCAAGCGCATTATGGCCTTTTTATGCTGACCAGAAAAAATTCAAAGGGTTTCTTCTGTAACATTTTAAGACTGAAATGTTGCGATAGTAACAACAGATAGGCCACTGACAATATTATTAATATTGTTATTATTGACCTTTTATATAGCGTACCTTCAAGGTAATCTACTCAGAAGCGCTATAATTATATAGGCATATAATATAATCAAAATATGGGCGCCTGCACATCGGTGCAAGAGGGAGACACTTGCCCTCATGGAAAGTTGACACCTATTTTTAACTGCTACTTTTGGTTCTTAAACATCTTCGCAATAAAGATTCTGATGATGCTAAAGATACTGATGATACCAAAGATACTGATGATACTAAAGATACTGCTGATACTAAAGATACTGCTGATACTAAAGATACTGATGATACTAAAAATATTGATGATACACAAAGTGAAACTGAGAGAATTACATTTAGAAGCCGCTATGAAAAAAATATGTTCCTAACTTCCTGCTTTCCCGTTTTTCGACATCTTTCTAAAAGATTAAACCATGATCGTTGATTTTGCCCTTTCTGCGAAAAATATTTGACATAGGATATATATATATATATATATATATATATATATATATATATATATTAGGGTGGCCCTTAAAAATGAAAGTTAAAAATATTCTGCTGGCACCCCTCCAATCTATTTCAATTATGAAGAAAATAATTTGTGCAAAAAATCTTTTCAATAGGGCAATATTTAGGGGTGCCCCCCGAGCTCTCAAGTTTCAATAATGTACGAGTAAACTTCCAAATTATAATTGGAATCGCCAACTGAAATTTTCAGTGCTTTAATACATTCTGTCGGCCTACTAATGTTTGCAATGCTTCAACATTTAATATTTCGTACTTACTTACTTATTAAAATTACGTGAGCTCTAAAATTTTAGTACAATTTCAAATATATGTTTGATTATCGTTTGTTGTCTGGTTGAAAAAAGGTGACAATATTTTATGAACTTATGAAGAGTTGCTTAATGCAAAGAAAGACATCTGATTTTAGTCTACTATTGGAAACATAGGCCTACTTTGTCAGACATAGTAAATACGAAATATTACAAATAATTATTCATAATTAATTTTGCAAACGCGAGGGAAACAAGTGTCTATCTACTTGGCCCTTATGAGCCTGAAATTCTTGGAGCAAAGTTGCCATCGTATCGTCAAACTTTTGGATACTTCATGCATCTACCCAAAGTTGGCAATCAGACAGTTCGTTATTCCAGTCAACAGGCTATAGAAAAAGCCACTCTATTCTGGAACCGAGCTGGTATACCTGTAAGAGGCAAAAAGCATTGTACTGGCAAGTTGGAGTCGGTGTTCATGGAATGGAAAGGACTTCAAAAGCATAGACACCGAACAGCTACAGCTCACAAGATTAAGGAGGAGAAATTTATTGAGAGACTAGATGACCTGTTTGATATTACCCATGCAGACGCTCTCACAATGATCTCCATTCCTGAAGACAGAGACTTTCTACTCTCTCAAAGGCAGAAGGGACGTCCAGGTTCAGTTGGTGCAGCTGACTTGGTGGATATGCGTCGAAAACAGCGTGCACAAGAACGGAAGGAAGTGGAACAGATGCGCCAAAAAAGAGCACAGGAAGAGCTCGCGGCGTGTACAAGCCAGTTAGTAGACCTGCTGGATACCGATTCCTGTTCAAGTGATGAAGAATCAAGTGATGAAAGTGATGGACCTGATGTTGGATGTAAAGGAAACAAACCTGCGGCACAAACACTTGTAAAAATGAAGCAACTGCGCCCAAACGAGCCAGAATCAATATTCTGTCTTCTGGTCTGACATCGGTTTTGGACAGAACAATGCTACATTCGTTCTTAGCGAAGTGGCCTCCAGTCTTGGCTGTGACGTCAAGACTTTGAATATCAACCGAAATTCCATTCAACGAGCCAGGGCGAGCAACAGAACCACCAAATCAAACAGCCTTCAATCCGAATTTTCCGCCTTAGTTCCTTTAACCGTTCATTGGGATGGCAAGTTTCTGGAAGATTTGACATCACGCGAACATGTTGACCATCTTCCAGTTCTGATCTCAGGTGTATGAATTGAGCAGTTACTGGGCATTCCAAAACTATCCTCAGGAACAGGCTCAGCTCAAGCATCTGCAGTCATCCAGTGTTTGAGAGAGTTGAATGTTCAAGATCAGCTTGTTGCTTTGTGCTTTGACACCACAGCCAGCAACACAGGTCATCGCTCAGGTGCATGTTTCCTAATAGAGCAAGAATTGAATAAAGATCTCCTTTTCCTGGCATGTCGACACCATGTTATGGAACTAATTGTTGGGACTGCATTCGAAAAAACTTCCACTGGAACTTCTACTGGACCTGATGTTCTTCTTTTCAAGAGGTTTCAAGACCACTGGAAATTCATTTAAAGCGGCAAACTTCAGGTAGACTCGTCAGATCCTTTGGTGGAATCATTGGTGGCCCAACACCGTTCTGATATCTTGGAGTTTGCTTATAGACATTTAGCAACTGCACAGCCACGAGACGATTACACGGAATTTCTCGAGCTCTCAGTTGTCTTTCTTGAAGGTGTTCATTCTCGTGGAATTCGGTTTCGAATACCTGGCGCTATGCACCGGGCACGATTGATGGCAAAAGTCATCTATACCATAAAGACGTGGCTCTTTCGTACTCAGTTCAAGAAGACTGCTGCAGAAGAACGCATTCGTGATATTGCCATATTTTCAGTTGTTGTCTACCTGAAAGCCTGGATTACTGCGCCAATTGCTGTGGAGGCTCCTCTGAACGACTTCACTCTCATGGCAAACCTTCTCACATATCCACAATTCCACATACTACAATTTCTTCTGCTACAAGCAAGAAGCTAGGGCTTCATCTCTGGTATTTGTCTGAAGAGTTTATTGGGCTTGCTTTTTTGATTCAAGGGTATCCAGTGACTCCAAGAAGCTATAGTGATTGCTGCCATGGAAGAAGTAGCCCCAGATCATCTGCCTAAACGACCCAGTGTGAAGTCAGATGCATTTCTTGGCACCAGCGGTCTGGAACAATACTGTACAACCAACTCCAAGAAACTGTTCCATGTGCTTGGTCTGCGTGGACTATCTGAGATGATGCTTTCCAAAGATCCTGCTCTTTGGGAAGAGCATGAAGCATTTCAAGAAGCACAAGCAGTACTCAAAGGGTTGGCTGTCGTCAATGATAGAGCTGAACGAGGTGTGGCACTCATCCAGGACTTAAATAAAAAGCTAACAAAAGATGAGGATCAGCTTCAATTTCCCCTGCAGGTTGTCAGTGATCATCGACAACAGTTCCCTGATTGTACGAAAAGAAATCTCGTGTAAAATTAGTAGAAAGCAGTGATTCCTGCATTTTATTGTCCTGTACTGATCATTTACTTCTGTGACCAGCTGAACAGTGAACAAAAACTGAATTATAATTGAACAGTAAACACTTGTTTCATTGGCATTGTTGCATCACTAGATTGTATTTTAGTCATCTCTGTAAAATTATGAGTGACAGTGTGTTGAATATAGTTTGGTTGAAATTGTATGATTCAATTGATCAAATTTGTAATAAAGAATAAATTTCGGCGCTCGAGGGGCACCCCTAAATGTTTTGCAATTCCAAAATCCTTTTCAACATAATGTTATTTCTATAATTGGCATGGATTGAAAGGGTGCCAGACAAAATTTTACGATTTTTATTTTTTGGCTGTATGCTAAGGGCCACACTAATATATATATATATATAGGCCTATATAATTATACTGCTAGGCTAGATATAATGATCGCTTGAAGCTAGTGCAAATAAATGTCTACTGGTAGGCACACGTTGAAATTGCATAGATTACCTTTCATGAATTTACGCTAGAAGATTAACAATAC
Source organism: Lumbricus terrestris (assembly GCA_949752735.1). Taxonomy (NCBI): domain Eukaryota; kingdom Metazoa; phylum Annelida; class Clitellata; order Crassiclitellata; family Lumbricidae; genus Lumbricus; species Lumbricus terrestris. The sequence goes on along the minus strand of OX457051.1, from coordinate 503,251 downwards.
AGCGAGGAGTCTTCAAAGTAGAATTCAGCCGATGTTAGACCTGTTACCGTTTGATATTCTAAGGATGTTAGTAGCTTAATAAGGCAGAGGCATAGGCGTACGGGACATTTCGACAGCGGGTGGCAAAAACCTTTTTTTACCCGAAAAATCTGATGACCTTTTTTTAAGTCATCGGCCCAAAAATCTGTGGATTTTCCCGTCCGAAAAATCTGATGACTTTTTTTAGCCAACCGCCCCCAAAAAACTTTGGATTTTCCCGTCCGAAAAATCTGATGACCTTTTTTAGTCATCCGCGCAAAAAATTTGGATTTTCCCGTCCGATCTTCATTTGCAGTAAATTTCGAGAAAATTAATGTGTAGTTTTTTACCCCTCTATGCCCGTACCTGTTTTGCCCGAAAAAATGTCATCATTTTTTTTGCCCGTCCATGCCTCTTTTGCCCGAAAAACACATTTGCCCGAAATTACCCCCGCCTCGTAAGACTATGGGCGGACGTTTTCGTTTAAATCTTTTCACTGTTGTTTGCCGTTATTTACAGGAAATGACGTGTGCTCTCTTGGCCAGTATTATTTGTGCGTGTCAAAATTCATGACACGGTGGGTTTCGTCCGGTGCATTTCGCACATGTGATTGTCCTCTTCAGTGCCATATACCCACGTATCCATACTCAATCTCGACAAGTCCTCTGTCAGAGCATTTCCTCAGTTACATGTCGCAGAAGACTCAATTCAAGGGACGGAATCTGACGATGTCTAAGCTGAGCAAGGAACTCGTCTACCTGGATATCTTCTACTCTGATCTGAACTACATCAACATCCAAACATATCCAGCCTACGATTTCCTCACACTGGTTTGCGACATTAGTGGTGCATTGGGGCTGATTCTTGGCGGCACACTACTTACCATTGTAGAAGTTTCTCAGTGCTTTGTCCTATTATTAAATGAAATCATTACTGCTGCAAGATTCGCTAAGATGCAACGCCGTTGAAAGGTTGAATGAGCTGGATAAAGCCTTCTTTTTATAATTATGTATTGTAATTATGTCATATTTTTACTGAACATCTATACACTTGCACATACATATTGACTGTTTGATATTTAACGCCACTAAAATGTACGTAATCATTTTCAAAGGTATGCAGAACTATTGTTGCATGGTATTTTATTAGTGGTAGTAGATCCTTTTGAGCACAATTTATTATTTCATTTGAGACGTATGTTTTAACATTTCAGTCTGTTTATTCTTTGAAATTAAACGACTTTGTCATTTATGATTGATTCCTTTGCAACTTTACACCGATATTATGTGAAGACTGTTCTGCCTATTGGCAATTCCACGACTGACAATAATTTAAAATGCATGCAGGAAATGCTTTTAATGGAGCATTCTCAATCTCACCATCGCAGATTTCTTATCATGTAAAAGCCATGATTGTTGGTCTTTTGCGGGTTATTCAACTCAAAACCACCTGCAAATGTTTCTATGTGTCCGTTCCCATGTAGGCTGAAGGAGGCTGAACATTGGGAAAAACTAGTCTTTCAAAATAAAAAAATCTAAACGCCTGTGGTCATCAGTCTCGGGTCTCTTGGGCCGTCCTTCTCGTTCCACTGAAATTCCATCCTTCACTGCAGATGAATTTCAAGAAATGCTTACAACCAAGATTGACCGACTTCGCGCCTCGACAGCTGATGCTCCTCCACCGACATTCTCATCAACGTCTACTATATTTGATAGCTTCCGTTCCATCTCGGAATTGGAACTTCGTCTAGTGTTAAAATCTGCTAATCTTAAATCATGTGAACTAGACCCATTACCCCCTTTTGTTATAAGTGACATGTTAGATGACCTTTCTCCTTTTTTGGTTTATCTTTTTAATAGGTCATTAGCTGAAGGCTGTATCCCATTCTCTCAGAAACGTGCTCTTGTCTTTCCTTCACTCAAAAAGCCTAACCTTGATACTAACCTCTGTCAAAACTACCGACCCATCTTCAATCTATCGTTCTTATCCAAGACTCTTGAGCGCCTAGTTTCCCTCCAGTTCCTCCCCTATCTTGAACAGTCTGGTCTTCTTCCTCCAAATCAATCTGGTTTTAGGGCTCATCACTCAACGGAAACTGCTCTTCTCTCTCTTCTCTCTGAAATCTATTCTGTTGTCGACAGGTCTGAACTCTCACTCCTTGCTCTTTATGATGTTTCTGCAGCTTTTGATATGGTTGACCACAACATTCTTCTCCAGCGTCTTGAGACTTCCTATGGATTACAGGGACTGCCCCTCTGCTGGTTCCGTTCATATTTGTCTGACCGTACCCACATGGTTATCTCGGGTGAATCCAGAACCAAATGGATTCATGTTAAGCTGGGAGTTCCCCAAGGCTCTGTCTTGGGTCCTCTGCTCTTTATTCTATATACGGCCGACATCCCCTCTCTTTTCCCACTCTCTGGAACAGCCGGTCATCTCTTTGCAGATGATGTGCAAGCATTTGTCCATGGGTCTCCTTTATCCCAGCTACTTTTAGTTGAACGCATCCAGTCTCTCTCACATTCCCTACACTCCTGGATGTCATCAAATCGTCTCTCTCTTAATGCCTCCAAAACACAGTTTATTTGGTTCGGCACACCTCAGCAGCTGTTGAAAATTGATTTTGTTCTCCTTTCTGAATTATTTCCTCACTATACCTTTTCCTCAACTGTTCGTGATCTGGGAGTTACTCTAGATAGTTCCCTTTCATTTAAAGACCATATATCTAATCTTACACGCTCCTCATATTTTCATTTAAGGCGTCTAAGGGCAGTTCGGCGTTCTGTTTCACTTTCTGTTTTTACCACTTTGGTCCATGCCTTCATTTGCTCCAGAATTGACTACTGTAATTCTCTTCTAATTGGTCTTCCCAAGGTTAGACTCTCACCTTTGCAGTCGGTCCTTAACGCGGCCGCCAGATTAATTGCACGCCTTCCACGCTACTCTCATATCTCTACTTTTATGTTTGAACAGCTCCATTGGCTTCCTCTAACTGCGCGCATTAAGTTCAAAATTCTCATTTTGGTCTCTAAAGCACAACTGGGTCTTGCTCCAAAATATCTAACCAATGTAATTCGCAGGCCAGTTTCAGCCTCCTCGCATCGTCCACTCCGCTCTTTAAACAGATTTGAACTTCTAGTACCTCCTACTAGAACGGCTATGGCTCAGTCCCGTTCCTTTACATCAATTGGCCCCTCTCTTTGGAATACGCTCTCTCCATCTACTCGATCTCAACTTCTGACAGGTAATCCCTCCTCCTCATTTTCTTTTCTTAAAACCTATTTCTTCTCTCGTGGCCTTGCGCACTGGGAGCGCCTCTGAACGGTTCACCCTAGTAGAGGCGCTTTATAAATGTTTTTATACAATACAATTTATACAATAGGCTAATGGTCTCTTTGATCGTAAGCCACCTATTGACTGCTAAATTAGTACTTATGCAAAAGTAGGCATAATAATAAGACTGTAATCGTCAGCCAGGGGCGGATCCAGGGTGGGCCAATTCGGCCATGCCCCCCCCCCATTTAAAAATTGCACGGGACGTGGCCCCCCCCATTTGGTTTCAACAAGCTATTAAATAAATGTAGTGGGAGAGAAAAACAGGACATCAGGCCCCCCTATTAAAAAATCGTACGGGACTTGGCCCCCCCCGTCGATTTAGCGGCGGATGTTTCGCGGGGAAAAATTGGTCGATGACTAAAAAAAAGTCATCAGTTTTTTCGGCGGATGAAATGGGTTTTTTCCCGGAAAAGTTGGTCGATGACTAAAAAAAAGGTCATCAGTTTTTTCCCTGTCCCACCAACAAGACCAAAAATGTTGGCCCCCTTCGGAAATTTCTGTATCCGCCCTTGTCGTCAGCAGCGTAAATTCACAATTGCAGCAGTTGGTAGCCTATAAGCTAAATATCTTCAAGTCGATGTTGTCGAAGTTAAGAGGTCAATTATTCACGAACCTAACCCGGCATCGAGCTTTTGCTATTGTTGGTCCCTTAATATGGAATCACCTTCTGGAATTCGTTGCAGGATTCTGGTGAGGAATTCACCTGCGTCTTTTCGCTGCTTGAAGATATTTCTCTTTTGATGGGCCTGTCACGCTGAGAGCGTTTCTGAATAGCTGTGCTGTGAGAAGCGCTTTAAAAATTTGTTATATTATATTATTATTAGATTAGAATTCAAAAGAACAATAATAATAGGCCTAATTATTATTATTGAGATCTTGTGGCTCAACATCGTTCTCAACATCAGAAGGAAGTAGATGCATGGAAATGAGTCCTTAATCAGCACTATCATCTTTGGTCTTTAATTTCTTACATATAAATTATAATATTTTTCTGGGTCAGGGCACTCGTTCACCCGGTCCTTCCTCTTTCTCTGTACTGGACTTTCACCAGATGCAGTGGTGTAGTGGGGCGGGGACGCGGGGGGACGCCGTCCCCCCACTTTTTTGCAAAATTCTTGCAAGATTGCACTTTTTGCTACAGTTTCTACTTCAATTTCCATGGCGTCCCCCCACTTCAATTTCCAGGCGTCCCCCCACTTCATTTTTTAGGACTACACCACTGACCAGATGATGACACAGTAGGTTGACAACCGATTGTTAGGCATAGACTGCAGATGCGCCTCCCCACACAGAACACACTTTTAAAGTTTTCCGACCAATTCTTGAAACGAAACTGCGCCAACTAATTATACCATAAAACGGAAATCGTGAGAACTTGATCCTCTGTCGCTCCCTCATCGTGGATTATGATTGTGGCCCAACACACAGGTATTATCTCAGACTTCAAACGTTCACAATACTTATTGTACTTATTGTTCCGAAATTAAATTAAATCAAGATAAAAGGCAAAAGTTTATTCAATTCAATTAATTTGTAAACTTAATCAATACAAATAATATGGATATCGTGAGTATAAAAAAACTTTAAAATTTGTCCGTTTTAAAAAATTAAAGAAAATAATTTTATAATATCGGCTTTGGTTTCTCTGCACAGCAGAAAGTCATATTATCCCGCATCTTGGGATTGTTGCTCCATGTTTAGAGTGTGTGTGAGAGAGGTATTCAAGCGTCGCAGTACCACTTCCAGCGTCTCACGATCTACATGAGAGGCGAATTCCCACAAAGCTTGTGATAAACATTTTTGCTGGAGTAGTATCAAGTACCACACAGCGTGCAGAACTGGTCTCCTAAGAAGGGACCGGATTAAAAAATGTGGGGCCCTGTTCGGGAAATTTTGTACGGTTCTCCAAAAGTTCTGACGACCTTTTTTTAATCGTTTGGTCTAAATTTTCCTAGAATACTCTGATTATTCCCCTCCCAAAAAATTGACTTTTTTTAGTTGTTTGGTCGAAATTCAACACATTTTCGGGGGAAAACTTGTTTCGCACGTGTGGAGCCCGGTAACGTGTGGAGCCCTGTTCGGCCGAACATGCTGAACACGCCTTAATCCGACCCTGCTTCTAAAATCGAATCCTAGTAAGTAATATACCGACAAGCATGAAATCACTGTTTGGAGTTAATGATAATTCTAAAATACTGTTCTGCGTTTACCATAAGATCGGTATTTTCTTCTGACTCTTTGGTACATCTTCACTGCTCTTCTGATTCATTTTATGCTAGTTTCATTAATCAATTTTCTTGTCGACCTTCAGAGTAGGCTACCAATTACAGCACACAGCCAACTCTCTCATGCTAGACAATGCCATTGCTTTATTGATGTCCATTATAAGCCTGCTAGTCATTTGAAATCTGCTTTGTTCAAAGGCTTTGTAAAAATGATTTGCATGGAAACGGCTTTTCGACAATTTATTATGTGCACCTACGCCTAAACTTTTTTATGATTTATCCTAGTATCCCAAAAGTTCAGTGTGTATGTTATTCTCATTCAGTCAATCACAGAGATTAAATTTTTACACATAGTGAAGTGTAACTTTGGATAATTATTCGTCAAACGAATCAGTTCAAAAACAAGTTTCGCGTAGCCTTCCTTCAAGATAAGATTATCGTAGATGTTAACTGTTATCGACTGAAGGCTGCACTGAAAACGACGAAAAGTTTCATGGCGACGACTGTGTATTTGCGCAGACGTAACAGATAGAACAGATTAGGTTCTGATTCTCTCAGGTGCTTGCTGTGATTTTCAGTTTCTTGGCGGAGTTAAGAAGGTCTGCGGGGAGTGAAGGTGAGTTTCAATGGTCGATCTGGCGTCATGAAGAGATTGAGGACAGGCTGAATATCTTCTTCACCGCTGTATTCAACCTTAAACTTCTGAATTATCTGGAAAATAGCAAAAAATCACCGACTGATTATGTGAACCAGTCATTGACGATTATGAAAAATTGCTGTTTTGTTACAGAAACACCGAACATTGGCTTCCATTGGTCATTAGGCCTACCTTCATTCATGTCATACTCTAACCTTAAACCTAGCCCATCAGCACATAAAAACTATTTTAAAAGTAATCATCAGTGGCATTTTGCTCATTTAAATATGTGTCTGCGGACAAAATGTTGTGCATCTATTAATTTATTTAAAAAAATTCTTTTCAAACACCGAATTGAATGGAAATTATCGGAAATTTTAAAGCTTCTCCTCCAGATTATTTTCTACAATTACGGTCCAATTACGTCCGCAGTACCAATGGTGGGAGTTTGGATAGAGGATAATATTATGGCAGAAAAGATGTTGAGTGTGTGAAGATAAAGTGAATGAGAGAATGACAATAATTGCTCAAAATAAAAGAAGACAGAAGTTAACTATTTTCAAATAGTTTCTGCATGGACGCCAGCGTAGAACATCAAGCAGACAAGCTACAGTTAGAGAAGAAAGTTTCAACAGTTGCGTCAATAACTCTGTGAAGAAAACGCAATGTACAACAAATATCTAAGAGGAAAGATGATTTGACGGCATTCGAGATGTGGAGGCAGTCCAGAATGGATTTTGTTAGGTGTATATTTATGGAACGTAAGACAAGTGAAGATACACAAAATCGGTAGAGAAAAGAAAATATCTTACATAGGCCACCATCAATGGGGACAAAAATGGATATTTTATATAAATTCGTTTTATTGACAAAATAACCGATCGACATAACGCGACAGTCTGGCATGCCTGGCATGCCGTGAGCTCGCAGCACACGCAAAGCGTAAATTGAAGAGGCACACGAGCTTAGAGCCTTAGAGTATTATCAACATGCTCCGAGACAGTTAGATGTTCACCAATTGTAACACCCAGTATTTTTTATAGAAGTAGCTCTATTAACTCTTGTGATGGACGACATGGAGGCCGATTAAGGATAGGAAAAACAATAAGGAGATTGTTTTCTTAAGGACTATTTAAAATAGAAAGAGGGTCGTAACAAAAAAAGACCAATGCAAAAGGATCTGAAGAGATACCCATGAGTTTCATGATGAGATCATAATAATGGCTGACTGAAATTCTGGCTGCGACTCTCATTATTCATGTGTCTGGTCATCTAATAGAGATTTATTCATTACCTCGTATAAGTTATGTTCGGACCAACCTCTGTCATGTCAAATGTAAGAAAAGCACATACTGGCCTACACAAACACACACACACAGTCACACACACAAAGGGTGTGTGTTTGCTGGAGATATTAATATTAAGCAGGAAATTTATCAGCCGAGATATTTACATTAGCTGCTTATAACACTTTCTGAACCACCTAATTCGGTATGTGCGCCGGATAAGTTACTTGAAAGAACAATGTACTTATTCTATAGCGGAAGTGTCGCTCCACAAATATCAAATAATATTATATGATGCTGTGCACAGTTGCTCTTTCATTGGTGACATGCTTACGAGTGGAGAAATTAGAAGTAGAAAAAGAAATCGTGGAGTTGAAATCGAAGGCCCCATATGTGACGAAACAACTAGTAAAGCGTAAATAGGACGAAAAACATTAGAGTGTTGTTTTCAGTGAAGCCGCACTTACTTTGCTGATGACAAGGTAAAGTTCTTGTTCAGCCAATCGTCTTCCTAGAACATTAAATTATATATAATAGTAAAAGCATCACTTTCTGACCTAACGACATTACAAGAACTCATTTCGACTTTTGCATATCAATGTCAATATATCTGGATAAGTTTATATATGAGTGATCAAATAAATACAATCTAACTCCATCTTTGATTTTTATTAGAACAGACCTCATAGAATGCTCTATTCATTCTAGCAAAACAACGTCTTAAAAATCTGAATGCCAACGTAGCCTATCTATTTTTGTATGACTTTGTAACGGTATCTAAGGTGAAGAATGAAGATAGCATTAAAATTAACCGCGATAAATTAATCAAATTGCAGAGTATTTCGGTACAGAGTTAAATTTTGATAAGTCAGAGAATAGGTGCTATGATCTATTGACCAGCGCATCTGCCAGGTCAGTGCACACTGCACATGGACTTCCGGAACAGGTTCTTGCCTTCAAGCATCAATTTTCAAAGAGTGTAAAATGACTTTCAAATAATAAGTTATAACCAAAGCCTTCGTGAATTTTGAAGCAAAATAGATCCTTTACAAAATGTATTAAACGTTTGTTAGAAGATTTTCGAAATGTGAACCATTTCGAATAATTATTACAACAGCAATCATGCGAGGCGTCATAGAAATATCCGTCATAAATGTGCTTACTCAAGAGCGCAGAAAATATGATCAAACGTCCTTTCGTGAGAGTCAGTTCTGACAGGGCTTTTTTAACGTGCAGTTCTACACAAAATGTGCAGTTCTAAATGGATTCGTGCAGTTGTATAAGCACTTCCGTCACGTTCAGTGCAGTTAAAACTAGTAAATATAGGTCATTTTCCTCAGATGGAGAGTAATTTACCATGGAGGATGAGAAAGGAGAGAAGAGGATGTGCACATTGTGCAGTTCTAAAAATTCCTTAAAACAGCCCTGAGTTCTGAAGCCTGAACCGTCAAAAAAAGATTGTTTCCAGTCCATATTATTTAACAATTTGAATGACGTGAGTGTAGGAAATTGAAATCATACCAAAGTCAATCACCTCGCGTCGGGTGCTAACTTACAACGTTATCATGTTTGTCAAACTTGCATTTCAAAAGGAATACCGAAACAGCATGCGATTGATAAGTAAAATTCTGGGACAAAATAAAGTCTACAAATTAATATAATTATTATTATTAACGAAACTGACAACTCACCGACACACATTCGAGGCCCGTGTCCAAATGGAAGATTGGCGACATTGGCAAGCGTCTTCGATTTGTCTCCGTAGTTTTCTCTTAGCCATCGTTCAGGTTGATATCGCAATGGATCTGGGAAAAGGTCTGGATTGCGCCCCATGCCATAGAGATTTGCCTGGCAGTGAGTCTGAAATTGAACTTGTGGCTGTAAAGATGGCAATCTAGAATTCTAACCCTAACCCTTACCCTAACCGTAATCCTAACCTAGTAATCGTAATCACAATCGTAATCCTAATCTCCTAATTTCTAAAGCGCCACTCGAAAGCCAGGCGCGGGGCACCGGCTTATTCACAAGCGCTGCGTTGAGTCGAAAGGGTTGCCCGTAAGAGTAGTCCATGGTGGTCCGGGTCGAGTTACCGTAGGGTCAGAGAGGTGGAACAGCTACTAAGGTGGATGTCGTCTGAGCCGGGAATTGGAGGGTGGAGGATCAGATGAGACAGGGTAAGAGTTCTTGAAGAGCAGTAACTCCCTACATATTGAAACACGAAGAAACAGATCCTAGCGCTTGTCATAATATAGTGCCTGCCTTTCCTTACTTATTGCAAATTGGGGGAATTGAACGAAGTGCGGTTTTGTGTTGGTATATATAAGAAGCGCCTCTGAGGAGTCTGTCTTCAAGGAACCTGTTAAAGCAGTTAGTAACTCTTCTTCAAGGTTTTCCCTCAAACTGGTCCTCCAGTGACGCCGTTTTTTTCTACGGTTGGTATCTCTTCCCTTAGTGCCCTCTATCCGTCTTTTATCATCCAGTTCAGTTGTAAAAATTTAGTCTTTCTATCGTTCTCTACCCTTCGTTCTATTCTGCATAGCAGCTCTGAGACGTTGTCATCCCTCAGCAGGCTCAGCATGCGACCAATTCACTTCCCCCGTTTATCTCTCTCTGTTGCCATCCTTTATCTTTTTTGTTTTATACTCTGTCCAACTAACGGTTTCTATTATACAATAATTATACACTGTATACACACACACATCAAGCGCCTCCAACTTTCGGGCATTCGCTTTTACAATAATTATGTTCCATATCACTGAGGCACAAAGCCCAACACTCCATATAATTCTTTTAAGCCTTCTTTCTTTTGATTTCTATTCAGCTCTAATGATTAAGTTTTGTCTTCATAAAAGCTATTTCACCCATAGCCATCCTCCCTATTTGATTTTGGTGATTTCAGTTTGTTGTTACAACACTTCCCATACGTAGGCCTAGTGGAAAATCCAAAATTGTTCCATCTCCTCAATATTAATCAATATTTATAAAGTCGTTTCTGAATTTATCTACTTATCTATTTATTTTCCACTCAAGTTCAATAAATGAGGCTGCTCAGCTACCATCACTTACTATGAATTAATTACAATCATTGGCCAGCAACCACTTTTGGAATTTGCAAATCACTTGGCAGTAGGCTATATAATTATATATATAATTATATATATACACACAATTGCACATCGACTGGTGAAAGATACCAGGTGACACAAAAGTAGTGATAAATGCCATTTTAGTACCAGTCAATCAATTCAGCATAAAAGTGAGTGGTCTGATTTTTCTTCACGTCTGTACAATATAATAGTGAGTGAAGAAGGTTAACGACTTTATCTTCTTCGCTTCTCGAAATATCTTTCTAATGTAATTTGTGTAGAATTTGCTACTTACACCAGCTGGAATGTGGTAACCGCACACTTCAATATCCTTCGTTATTAGACGACTTGTTGCATGGACGGTAGGATATAGTCTGTTCAGAACCAAACTGATTTCTTGAATTACTCAAGCAACAACATTTACAACTATGATCAATCTTTTATGTCGATGTGTTTGATTGAATCATGATTAGATTAATAATAAATAAATTAATACGTTAAAATTTATCTTCATGTACCTAAATCCTCTCCAGTGACGTTTATCAACAACAATTTCCATTGAAAAGTACAATAAGTTGAAAACTTGCATTCCTTCTGGACTAACTAATGCTAACAAACATACAATTTGTAAAGCGCCTATCTGCCATGTCGTAAAATAAGTCCCGAGCACAAGTTTTATCACGAGCGCTGCTGATTTAGATCTACTCCAAAGCCAACTCGAAGCAAGCTCGTATGAAGGCCTACCAGGATCTTCTAGAATCAGATGTTGAAACTTAGCTATCATTTCAATCAAATTGTATGCAAGAAATCTTGGTACAAAAGTTTTCAGAATAGCAAATGTAAGAAAGCAACTGGCGTAAAAGAAGGTGCTTACCCAACCTGTAAGCTGTATTGTAATGCTTTCTTGTAACGGCATGGGCGTATTACAGCGCCTTACAATTTGTCACAATTATTCTATTACTTTTATTATTACAATCATTATTATTATTATTACTATTGTTATTTTTACAATTGGTGTAGTGGTGGCGTCGTTGCCTTGAAGCCGGAAGGTTCGGGGTTCGAATCCACCTCGCCGCGTAAGGACCTTGGGCAAGTCCTTCACTCACAATTGCTCAGCGCTTCGGCGTGAAACTCCGATGCAGTGTCCGCTCGGCATTCGGGAGCGCCTCTGAGTATTATTATTATTATAAGGTGCAAGACAGTACAAAATGCAAGATATTTCAAAATTTTATTTCTACTTTATGTGATATCTAAGTTGCGACAAGTGACGTCAAAATTATAAGTCACTTTCTAAAACGATCTTGCGAAGACAGGGGCATTGACGGAGACCAGGTCCATGTCTCAATCTCACTGCAGCGCTGCAATATTAAGGATGATAATTATGTCTTAACTGAATCCTTTATAACTTACCTGAAAGTTTCTCGAATACAAGCCCTCACGTAATGCATGCTTTGAAGATCCTTCTCAGTTATTCTATCATTTTCTCCCAGTATCTCGACTGTTTCTTTGTAGAGGGTCGTTTGTGCCGATGGATTTCTCGACAGACAATAGAGTACGAAGAGAAGTACATTGGACGTCTATACACGAAAATAATTATAAAATCGTATTTGCATAAAACATTATTTTCTTGTAGCCTACACGTCTGCTACCAGTTCCAATGTTTCTTAGTACAGTTGATTATAGAATTTTAACCAGCATGCTAACATTTTCACCTCAATCTCATTTAGACAAAGGAGTCCGTCTAAAACCAACTTCACTTGAGACACTACACGAACTTGTTACACTAAAACTGTGGAACTGGGTTGGCAATAATTGCGTGCGTCCCTACCCTGCGCTTGTGTAATTAATCGGGTGCTGCTTGCCAGTGAGAGGGAAGCATTTATATTTAATTTATTGATCTTCTAGAGGCATATCCGGATATTCTTCAAACTAAAGCTCATCACAAAATATCCCCGTCAGTAGATAAACGGGTATAATAATATTATTATCCCGCCCAACCTGTGACCAACGGCAGCTCGCGTGGAGAGATTCCTCAAAGGGAACACTTGTAGCGTGCATTGCAATCTCTACTCAATGCCTCGGCTCGTCTACAAACGGTGGCCATCTTTCTGGGATAAAATACCTTGCAGAGTCTCCGTAATGAACTTCTTTGTCTTTCTCGACCATTTTCCACAAGGGTGTGTTCGGTGTTGTGATGTCGTTTCGGTTGAAGTGGGCTATATAAATTCACGATTACGATTACGACGACGGTTGAGCTTCAGATGAAGCTAAAGTCACTCGCTGCCTTGCACAGCATAGAAGTTCTGGAACACCCATCAGCAAAGTTCAGTTGAGGCAAGTGAAGATCAGTGTATTTTATTATTACTACAATACCAACACAAAACGGTTTGTTTGTTGTTGAAGCCACTGACCGTATCGACGGCAGCCAACAACATATCGACGCAAATAGTGTTGGCCTCTTTGGACGTCCAACTTGTCTGAGAGAGAAGATAAGTGAGAAACGCTGACTTCTCATTTGCTCCATCAACTCCTTGCAGCTGTGTCGGTTGATTCAAGGCGACCACTTTCTGTAACAAAGCCAACAAGTTTCAAGAAAGTGACGATGATTTTGGCGATGACTGTTTCCGGTATCACAAAAATATTTGGAGCTGGAATTTGGAGCCGAAAATTCGGAGCCGGAAATTCGGAGTCGAAAAATTCGGAGCTGAAAAATTCGAGGCGAAAATTTGGAGCCGGAAACATGGTGCGGTTCGACGAAAATGTTTGCAATTGGATTGACGAAAATAATTCTTGCTTCTATAGAGTCGGACTCATGGAGACAATTGTTGCTTTCATAGACGCTAGAGCGGCTAGACTGATGGAAATAATTCTTGCTTCAACAGAAGTTGGATTGATGAAAACATAGTTGCTTAAGACCTACATGAATTTATTTAGGCAATTCCTTCTCAACGAGAAGCTGGATTGATGAAAACACTTTCTAGCCTTGTTGAACTGTACGCTCCGAATTGTCTGGCTCCGAATTATCCGGCTCCGAATTGTACGGCTCCGAATTGTACGGCAATAAATTGTCCGGTAACCCCGTTACTGATGTGATTGAGAATGATGATGATGATGATGATGATGATGATGATGATGATGATGATGATGATGATGATGATGATGATGATGATGATGATGATGATGATGATGATGATGATGATGATGTCTTTGTCGCATTGACGATTTCAATGTTTCTTGACATCTGCAGAAACATTCGCGTTGACATTGAATTTGTATTTAGCCGTTTGCCAATCAAAATGTAGAAATGGTATGGGGACTATTTTAAAAATATTTTCTGTTGTTTTTTTCTGTTGTGTTTGCTTCTGTACCTTAAAATTGTCATTTTGTTTCTTTGTTTCATAGTAAAGTAAATCTGATGCATTCTAATGTTCCATACAGGTTTACTACTCACTGTTCATTGTCTTATTGCACTTCTCAATGGTAACATTGGCCCCTACTCAGCGGGACTTGTTCCTTTTGGTGTAGCCTACCTATTGCTTCCAAGTTGTTGTTCTGCCTACTCTTTATGTGAATTTGCTTAATTTTGATGATGTTTATACTTAGTTACATGTATGTATAAGTGTAATGTGATCAATAAAAAATGTCTAATGTCTGATTTCCTATGCCTTTGGTCTGTAAAATTGTTAAAGATCGCTTTACCCGATCGACGAAGATCTGTCCTATCTCCATAACACGGTCCGCGTATCTTTCGTAGATTCTCCAGTTTGTCGTTGGAAAGACTTTGTAGAAGGGAAAGCTGTACATCAACAGCTGCATATACTTGAAGAATCCGATCAGGTTGTCGATGAATTCCAGAGCCAACGGAGGCGGAGGATTACCTAGACATCCGATCCGCGCCTCGAAAAACACCGTTCCTATGGCTTTAAAATTTTTCAACACACACACGTAGACAGTAGACACCCAGATCTATTATCAATTAAACACTAAACGCATGCAATCATGCGCACACAATACATACAATACATACATGCATGAGTACGCACGAACTTGTATACATACCTAGGCTCACATACAGACAATCAGACATAGGGGAACTAGGGGCGAAACAGACCACGCAACACATTTCCTGTTGTAAGACAATATAAACGTGCATCACAGGCACACATTTTGCTCAAGGACAACTCGTAGTAGAGCGCCCGTGAGTAGGTTTCTTGAAGAGTTGCCACTTAAGGATGAATGAATGAATTCAATACATTTATGCATACATACACGCTTGCATGCACTAATTGCTCATTTCACTTAGGTATAGGTATAATTATCGGATAACGCACAAAGTCTGAACAGCGTTGGTGTGGAGAGAGACTGAGGAAGTCTATAATAATATTATTATAGAGTAAAGTGAGGGATGAAAAAGAAGTGGCGGAGAACCAAGCGGAAAATAGCTACAGAGGAAAAACACAAGAAGCAAAGTGAATGCAGGCTATTAACCCTCAGGCAGCAGGCTACCAAGTTTTTTGTAACATGCACAACCAAGGGGCTGGTCACCACCCCCTGGATTTTGGGTTTGGTTTGAGATATTATAACTTGCAATTATTCAAAACGAAACAAGTATTATTTGGGGAAAACCTAGGGGGAGGGGTGACAACCACCCCACTTGGTAGCCCGATGGTTAAGATCAAGCAATACACATGTAGCATGAAGGCTGAGGTCTTGATCGAGATGGCTGTCATTTACGTTATTTAGAGGAGGTGGTGATTGCGGTAGTGATCAGTGGGTTGTGGTGGAAGAGTTCGCGGTGCAAAATGTGTGGTGAGTGCAGTGATGACCGCTGGGGTTGTGGGGGGGGGGGGTAGAAGTGTGGTGGTGTTCCCTTTGAGATTTTGGTATTGGTGGTGTTGGCGTTTATTGAGATTGTGATCAAGGCGCAAAGTAGTAGCCTAGCAGTCTAAGAACAGAGCTTCAACCACAGGCAAAGTAACAGCAATTATATAGAGGTGGTGTTCCTGGTGGTTGTTGAGTTTGTCACTGAAGTAGTGATATGGTGGCTTATAATTGGTGTTATAGATGGTGATATGACTTACATTCGAGAGTCCATTTGAAGATCTCGCGTTCGATGTCAGCAACGGATCCGTCTTTCTGTGTCTTCCGTTCGATGTGTTTCACGAAGTCTGTCGCTGTTTCGTTCATTGGTCCAATGTGTTTGAAGACCTCAACTGGTCTCAACATCATCTTACTCACAACAGCTCGATAGCGATACCACTCTTCACCTTGCCTGTCATTGTCAACGAAATACAATGATCAAAATAGCAATGGCAACTCAACAATGACATATTGTACTCTGCCATTACAATCATTTGCCGCGATGACGGACAGGGTAGTTGGGAAACACTGGTGCAGTATAGTAATGGATTGGCACTGTATAGTGTATAGTATAGTATAGTATGGTATGGTATGGTATGATATGGTATGGTATGGTATGGTATGGTATGGCATGGTATGGTATGGCATGGCATGCATAGTATAGTATAGTACAGTATAGTAGAGTACAGTACATTATAGTACAGTACAGTACTGTAACAGCACAGCATAGTTTAGCATTGTGTAGTATTGTATTGTATTGTATGGCATGGCATGTCATTGCATAGTAGAGTGCAGCGTAGTATCGTAGAGTATAGTATTATAGCAGTGCAGTGCAGAATAGCACAGCTGGTCAAGCATAAAAATGCACATAATAATAGAAGACTATTATAACTGTACGTGCTGGCACAGCATGCAGAATTGCAGATGCTCAACAAACCCGTTTCCAATTCCGAGTCCAATGCGTCGCTTTCGTTGGTAGTGTGCGAGTGGTTCCAATCCAAATCGAATGGGATATTTTCCATCGACCCGAGCGACCTTCGCGTATTCATCGGGATCACTGATGATAACCGATTTGAAATGACCGAATTGCTCCACATAGATCGGACCAAACACCGACGATCTCATCTGCATCACCTTCAATCATTCATTGATTTCCATTAGTAATATTTATTATTGCTAGATATTTACTTGTCGACTTTTGCTATTAGCGCCCTTCAAGCTCTCTCTACTCAGAGGCGCTCACACCACTGACAGCGCCAGTGGCGTACCCAATGGGGGATTTCGGGGTTAAACCCCCCCATTGGCTTAGGGAAAAAGTTTTTTTAAAGGTCATTTATCCACTGAAATAAGAAGAAAAAACAATTGCTTGTAGTAACAATTGTTTTTCTTACTTTATTCATTTTGTTACTGTATTCCCTTTTTATTTAGTGTAATACTGTTGGGTTGGTGTCAGGAGGGGGCATCCGGCCAGGCCGGAAAAAACCAAACCTCCCTCCCATCGGAAATTCCTGGCTACGCCACATGGACAGTGCAAGCATCACCTCTAATACTACCACTACCACTACCATATCGCTGCAAATCATTCTTGCGTCTGTCATGATGAGAAAGAGATGTTAACCAACCTCAAACAGTTTGTTGAACTTCAGTCCGTCTTTTTTCGTGTAGTCCCACAGAGTTCCAATGAACGGCAGACCACGTGGCCCTGGAACCTCGCTGAAGGGACGAAGCTTCTGCGACGGCGGAAATGGCTTCACATATTCAAAGTCAGGACTGTCTTCGAATTCATCGACTGACGGCAACGAAGACGACGAAGCCACCGTCTGCTTTGGTCGTCGAAACTGAAGACATCTCGTCAACTGAGACAAAAACACACGATGACATTTTGTTAATTGCTTTAGCTGGATATGTTTGCAAGGAGAAAAGCAGTAACTTTCATAAAGTCTTTGTGGGGCGTCGGTGCCATGGAACCGGAAGGTTGCTGGCTCGAATCCACCTCAAGTCGCCGCGTAGAGACCTTGAGCAAGTCCTTCATCCCAAGTATTCAGTGTCCACGCTGTTAAGTATATTCGTAAGCTCCTCTGAGTAGATTCTTGAAGAGAAGCTATAACAAGTACTCGTACATGCTTGGTCTGAGGTAGAACCATCGTGCCAGTAGCACGGCGCACCGGGCCCTGCCCGAATCCCCGAAAAACTCGAATCCCCAAAAAGGAATTTCGACTGTTTCCCCAAATTAATTTTCACACAATTTTTAGACGCTTGACTAGACTGTTTTCAACAACACTAACATTGGTCATGTCATGTATCTAATTTAACTTCGAATAGTTTTTCAACAGTTCAACCTCTTTATGCTAAACTGTTTTTTGGAAATCTGACTTTTCTGTATTTTATTAAGCAGTTTGGGGATCGAGTTGACCCCGATGTAGGCCTAGCCTGTGACGACATTATGCTATAGGATCAGAGAGAATATTTAGCAAATCTAGCATAGGCCATCATTACATGGAGCAACTATATTATGTTGTCCCGAGGGGTGCTATAATATCGATTATTATACACAATCTATATCTATAAGGAAGGATGTGACTATGTTTGTATGTATGTATGTATGTATCTGACTTTGTCCAGAATGCACGCTCACAGTTTTTGAGCTTTTCACTCCAAACCTTCACTACTGTGTAGGTCTCGGTACGAGACGCAAAGGCGAGGGGTTGGCGATTCTCTACCACCATGGGGGCCAAGGTGGGGAGCGAAACCCCCAATTTTTTCCAAAAAAACCCAGCTATTTTTTTGATTTTTTTTCCTAGATAGAGGTCCATCAGAACCCCCCGGATCAGTGGTTGGCAAATCTCCACCACCAGGGGGGCCAGGGTGCGGGGGGTCAAAAACACTGATTTTCGCTAAAAATTTTCATTCGCTTGCCACGTATAAATGCAGTAATTTTAACCATTTTAGAGGTGTCTAAAGTGGAGGGGTGGGATGGAGGTGAGGGGTGGAGGTGGTGGGGTGGGGTGGCGTAGGGGTCGAGGGGTGGGGATGGGGTGGGGGGGGTGGGGTGAGGGAGTGGGTTGAGGTGGGGTGGAGGGGTGGGGTGGGTTGGAGGGTGATGGGGTGGGTTGGAGGGTGATGGAGTGGGAGGTAGGGTGGGTGGAGTGGGGGTGGTGGGGGTGGGAGGGGGTTGGGGGTGGAGGGGGTGGGGTGGGATGGGGTGGAAATTTTCGTCAAACCCAAATTTCTCCGGTGGCGTACTGGTATAGAGGTCGCAGTTTGGTGGGGTGTTGTGTGGTGGGGTTGTGGCCGGAGCGGATCGAATCCTAAATTTCCCGGGCAACGCCGGGTTCCCCAGCTAGTATTATATATAGGCCTATATATCCTTATAATACGTTTACATAAAATTATGTGTTGTGTATAATTATAACCACGTACCGTTACTTTCGACTCATGCGTTGCAACACCTAAGTTAACGCCGTCGTGTGGCTGTCTGGACAAAACAGCCTGTATTCTAAAGAGACTTAATACATTTGCGGCTCGCATTTTCGACCCATGTGTCTCTGTTCAGCAAAACAGTCTATGACATCCGTTGAACAACTGACTACAACTTATGGACGGTCAGACGTTTAGCGAAGGTTAGGTGAGCGAGAGAGACAGACAGACAGACATAGACAGATAGACAGAGACAGCGACTGAGAGGAAGAGAGCGTCATGCGCAGATGGCCTTATCAGATAGCAACATGCTCTAACTTGCGTCATCACGTGATCTGTGGTCTAACTTTAGGACTGAGTTCCAATAAAAGTCCAAGGTTGTTGAAGTAGCGAGTGAAAATATCTTGTTCAACAAAGCAAACAAAGACTCCCTCGCTAAATCATACCAACATTGCCACCATTCATGATATACTCTGCCATGCGACACAGGCGTCATTGTATGCTGTCAGATTAGGCAAATGGCTAGGTAGAATATTTGAAATCTTACATTTTGTGTTATATCTGAACATTTGAACATTCAGTTATCATTAAGACATGAAGGCATTTTCTGGCAATCAAAGATAATAATTTGGTATGAAGCACCATTTCACTGTTTATACGGCTGGTGTCACAGTACAAAGTCTCTCCCCGATATAAATCCCGTCCAACAGCCCTCCTGGCTAAAATCCTTTAAATTAATGTGTGACATTTTTTCTTATATAAAAGTTTCACATGACTATGTTCTTATCAATTAAATAGCAACTTTAACTAACGGTTTAAACTGCTTAACTATAAATTTTAATTGACCATAACCCATTAATTTTAACGCTGAACTTTATTTCAGCGGCGGAGAAAATATGCTCTGCTTCCGGACACTTTATTTTCGAAAATAATCTCAGGAGCGAATTTATTCTGAAACAAATCTGTTTCGAAATAGAATCTCTGGTGGGAGACTCTTATCGGAGGAGACTCTATTATGCGACGCCGGCGTCATTGTGTGTAGCCACCTTAGGCACATACATAGCTTAGGCTATAAACTTAGATAGAATATTGGTGAAGTACCCATAACTCTTTTTGTTGTCAATATAGACCTCTGTACAAGCAGATCTTTTTACTCACTTGAATTGCTGTTGGAGTGACTGATGTTAAGAGTGCACAGATTAAATTAGTAGCCTAAGTAAACACGGTTAGCCACTGGTAGCCTAATCTAGACTAGTTATAACCATGGACGAGAGCAATAGAATGTCCTAGAAAGATTGCGGGACATTAAACCGCTGGACAAACCCACTCCCCGATTCAGTCCAGAACACAAAAAAGACGACAATCCACTTCCCTGTGCAAATTGCCTATTTCTAGACTTAATTGCTAATACATGGCGCTTCTATTTAAAAAGTTAATACATATGCAGCTCGCATTTCCGACCCGTGTCTCTGTTCAGCAAAACGGTGACACTATGGCATCCGTAGGACAACCGACTGCGATTTAATGGACGGACGGTCGGCCAGACGTTCAGCGAAGGTTAGGTGAGCGAGATAAACAGATAGACAGACACAGATAAACAGAGAGAGAAAGAGAGCGTCATGCGCTTCTGAAAGGCTCTTGCTGCGAGAAGCGCTTTATAAATGGTCAGATACAATACAATACAATACAATGCACAGAGGGCCTGATGAGATGGCAACAAGTGCTAACTTTAGTCGTGTCTTGCTTGCGTAGGCTATTCACGCGAATTGTGGTCTAACTTTAGTCTTGAGTTCTAATAAAAGCCCAAGGTTGGTGAAGTCCAAGGTTGTTGAAGTACCGGGTGAAAATATCTTGTTCAACAAAGCAAACAAAGACTCCCTCGCTAAATCATACCAACATTGTCACCATTTATAATACACTCTGCCATGCGACACGGGCGTCATTGTATGCCGTCAAATTGGACACAATGCCTAGGTAGAATATAATATCATTAAATCTTACATTCTGTGTTTTATCTGAACCTTCGAACATTCAGTTATCATAATAATTATGCATCGCAACTCGGACCTAAAACGAAGGTAAAAACAAAACAGATTGTTTAGCGTAAAAACATTAAGGAATTCTCTGTCAACCAAAGATAATAGTTTGGTATGAAGCACCATTTCACTGTTTGTACGGCTGGTGTCACAATACAAAGTCTGTCCCTGATATAAAGTCCCTCCAACAGCCCTCCTGGCTGAAATTCTGTATTGGGTGACATTTTTTTATATATAAAAGTTTAACATGGTTATGTTCTTCTCAATTAATTAGGAACTTTAAATAATGGTTTAAACCGCTTAGGCTACTAACGGTTTAAACTGCGTAACTATACATTTTATGTGACAATAGTCCATTAATTTTAACGCTGAACTTTATTTCAGCGGCGGAGAAAATATGCTCTGCTTCCGGACACTTTATTTTCGAAAATAATCTCAGGAGCGAATTTATTCTGAATTTCTGAAACAGGTCAACCGGGGAAGGGAAGAATCTGTTTCGAAATAGAATCTCTGGTGGGAGACTCTTTAGGGGAGCCTCTGTCATGCGACACTGGAATCATTGCATGCTGTTAAATTAGACAAAACTGACGTCTAGATTGAATGTAGGCCAAGTTGCTGCCTATAAAAGCCTCTGTGCAAACAGATATTTTTACTCACTTCAATTGCGTCGGAATATTGGTCTGTTGAAGTGACTGATGTCAAGAGTGCAAAGAGTAACTTCGTATGTAAACACCGTAAGTCACTGATAACCTAGCTATAACCACGGACGAAAGCACTACATGTAGTATGTCCTAGAAATACTGTTGGACATTAACCCTCCACCAGGTAGGTAGGCAGAGACAGTTTAATCAGTAAACAGCTTCGCAGAATTTTACTATCTGAAAGGGTTAGACACATCAAGCTGTTTAGCAGATAATTAGATATATATATATAGGCAGAGAGGTAGGTAGGTAGGTAGGAAGGAAGGAAGGTAGGCAGGTAAGTAGGTAGGAAGGAAGGTAGACAGGTAGGTAGGTAGGTAAGTAAGTAGGTAGGTATGTAAGTAGGTAGGTAGGTAGGTAGGTAGGTAGGTAGGTAGGTAGGTAGGTAGGTAGGTAGGTAGGTAGGTAGGTAGGTAGGTAGGTAGGTAGGTAGGTAGGTAGGAAGGTAGGCAGGTATGTAGGTAGGAAGGTAGACAGGTAGGTAGGTAGGTAAGTAAGTAGTTAGGTATGTAAGTAGGTAGGTAGGTAGGTAGGTAGGAAGGAAGGTAGGCAGGTATGTAGGTAGGAAGGTAGACAGGTAGGTAGGTAGGAAGGTAGGCAGGTAGGTAGGAGGTAGGTAGGTAGGTAGGTAGGTAGGTAGGTAGGTAGGTAGGTAGGTAGGTAGGTAGGTAGGTAGGTAGGTAGGAAGGTAGGCAGGTATGTAGGTAGGAAGGTAGACAGGTAGGTAGGTAGTTAAGTAAGTAGGTAGGTATGTAAGTAGGTAGGTAGGTAGGTAGGTAGGTAGGTAGGTAGGAAGGAAGGTAGGCAGGTATGTAGGTAGGAAGGTAGACAGGTAGGTAGGTAAGTAAGTAGGTAGGTATGTAAGTAGGTAGGTAGGTAGGTAGGTAGGTGGGTGGGTAGGTAGGTAGGAAGGAAGGAACGTAGGCAGGTATGTAGGTAGGAAGGTAGGCAGGTAGGTAGGTAGGAAGGTAGGCAGGTAGGTAGGAGGTAGGTAGGTAGGTAGGTAGGTAAGTAAGTAGGTAGGTAAGTATGCAAGTAGGTAGGTAGGTAGGTAGGTAGGTAGGTAGGTAGGCAGGCAGGCAGGCAGGCAGGCAGGTAGGTAGGTAGGTAGGTAGGTAGGTAGGTAGGTAGGTAGGTAGGTAGGTAGGTAGGTAGGTATGTAGGTAGGTAGGTAGGTAGGTAGGTAGGTAGGTAGGTAGGTAGGTAGGTAGGTAGGTAGGTAGGCAGGTAGGCAGGTAGGCAGGTAGGTAGGTAGGTAGGTAGGTAGGTAGGTAGGTAGGTAGGTAGGTAGGTAGGTAGGTAGGTAGGTAGGTAGGTAGGTAGGTAGGTAGGTAGGTTGGTAGGCAGGTAGACAGGCAGGCAAGCAGACAGGCAGTCTGTCTGCCTGCCTGCCTGTCTGTCTGTCTGTCTGTCTGTCTGTCTGTCTGTCTGTCGGCTGTCTTTAAGACAATGGATGATCTGGCCTAATTGACTCTGTACATACAGAGCTTAAATGTCGTTGCGGCGATTTCTTCTCGAGATCAATCACTTGTTCAAACTGTGCTGGAGAAGTGAATCGTTTGGTAACCAAGCGATGTCTTCGTTTGCGTTTCCCACGGCTGGAGAAGCCGTGGGAAACATCCCCATCCGCTTTTTCTCCCTGTTCCTAT
>OX457051.1:437500-475000 GCA_949752735.1 Lumbricus terrestris | reverse complement strand
TAGACGAGTTCCTTGCTCAGCTTAGACATCGTCAGATTCCGTCCCTTGAATTGAGTCTTTTGCGACATGTAATTGAGGAAATGCTCTGACAGAGGACTTGTAGTGATTGAGTTTGGATACGTGGGAATATGGCACTGAAGAGGGCAACCACACCGGCCAGAAGAAATCCACCATGTCATGGCCATTCTCACGCACAAATAGTACTGGTCAGGAGAGCATGCATCTCGCCTATTTCCTGTAAATAATTGCAAACATTGATTAGTTTATATATTATATTTCGCCTAAAACTATACCTTACTAATGCTTCTGCGATCATTATGTCCAATGAGAAATCTGACATCAACTGAATTCTATTTTTAGGGTCCCTGCTGTAGCCTGTTGTTAGTTGTTCTTGCGCAAGGTCATTAAAGTTGATTCATGTCGTTTGAATGTGAAGCAGAGGACATTGTTGCAACAATTTCAAGTAGGTCTACTCACAATTATTCATCTCATATGTATACTAATAAACATGATAAACATGATTAAAATGATAAACAGTTACTTTTGTTTTCGAAGACATGGCAGTGGCGATTTGTGCCATGTCGTCGAAAACAACGGTAACTGTTTATCTTTTGTCTCTGAACAACAGGTACTTTGTTACACGATCGACTGCAAATTATTGTTCACGTTTGAATCTTGTTAGCAAATGGTTGAAAAAATGCAGGCAATTAAGAACATAGATATTTTCATAGAGGTTTCTAAATGTAATTTTCTTCGTTTCACTGTGAGCATCGTCAGTATCTGTAGTGCGACAAATTGTAGAAAAGCAGCTAAAAATAGAAGGAAATTTTCCAGGAACAGGCGCCCTCTGGTCCCTATGTGCAGATGCATCTGCTGCGATATATATTGCAGTCGTCATAAAGAAGAAAAAGAAATCTAAACGATGAAATATGGAACAAGATGACTGTTCTGCTGAAAGGCGGCTTCAATTTCGCCTCGTGGCATAAAACACCGCACAACGGTCATAGCCTATATTATAGGAATGTTCACAGTCATTTTATAGAGATCCTCACTCTGATCCTCACGGCTCAGCAGGGTCTTGCACCTGAATAACAAAGCTCGTATCAGGACTATGGCAAAAGCGACCCTGATACATAGGCCAACCCTCCACAAACACACACACATTACGTAGTATATACACATTACACATACACTAAATCACTTGAGCCACAAGTATAGACTTAAATGATTGTAAAAGATTTCTGCGTAGGCCTACCGCTGAGTCCATAGACTCGACATTGACAGAAGGAAAACACAGTTTCAACCCCGCACAGCGTCATGCACTTCTGATACGTGTAGTTTTTCTCGTCACGACAATCACCATAAGGCGAGGGCAACGAAGATAGCTATAATAATAAGTAACAAACAAACCCGTTTTAATTATCAATTAATCAAGTTGAAACAGAATATTATAATAGCTGACTGGAATTGTCATTTCATTCATTCATCCATTCGTTCATTTAAATCATTCTTCATTTCAAGAATTTTAAAATTGCCACAAAACTTCTAAAATTCCTTCGGAGTTAGGCGATTAGGCATTCGTCAACAAAATAATAATAATAGTTAAACAGCTTCAAAAATGAGCAAATAAATGGAAATTTAAATATATGGGCAAACGAAAGGTCTTGACCAACTGAGGTCCTTCATAAGGACCTAAATATTCTATCTCATGAAGAAATAATTATTATAATTATGAAACAATTTAGTTGCTGGTCCCACGAACACGCTCTGCTACCAGACAGCATCGAGCCTTCTCGGTTGTTGGCCCGTCCACATGGAATGGGCTTCCGCCTGTACTACGCTTACCACCTCGGAATAATTTGCCTGCTTTCTACCAGTTGCTTAAGACCTATCTTTTTAGCCGCGGTTGGGCTGGGAGCGCCTCTGTGTAGTATTTCTTGAAGGGGCGCTATTTAAGTTTTTGGAATGAATGAATGAATGAATGAATATTATACTAGGCTATATAAATAATACAAATTAACCAATGAAATCTGTTCGTGACGCATAACCTACGTTTCTAAGTGAAAACGGGACGGACGTTGAAACACCTGTTCCAACTCTGAATCCAAGGTCCGGTACAAAAGGTTCGTCATAAGGATCATGCAGAACAACCTGCAAAGAAGCAACGTGCTAATTTCTGCTTTAAAACCAACCCCAGAAACGTTGGAGTAAACTGCAATTCTAATGAAAATTGGTATGACCAGTGAAGGCGCCAGGATTTAATGTTTGGACGCTAAAAAGTCATAAGCAGGCCCCATTCATATCATTGGTGTATTAATGCAAAGAATTTGTTAAAGACCCAAAAGTAGTAGTTAAAAACATAGGTGTCATTTGTCCAGGGGCAAGTGCCCCCTTGCCTCTATGTGCGGGCGCCTATGGCGGGCCAGGGCGTCGAAGCTCCTGAGCAAAATTGGGCATTGCTCTGTGAGATAGCTCCTGGCCATCCAAAACCAACCGGAAACCATAGAATATCATAGAAACACAGTCTACACAGAGCTGTGAGTCTGAGCAAAAGTGACGTCAGTAAGAAAAACCTCCATGTATTAGGCGCTGTCTGCAAAATCAAAAAATTTGAATTTTTATCCTCCAATTTTGTAATCTTT
Organism: Lumbricus terrestris; assembly: GCA_949752735.1. NCBI lineage: Eukaryota > Metazoa > Annelida > Clitellata > Crassiclitellata > Lumbricidae > Lumbricus > Lumbricus terrestris. Next base: position 472,358 of record OX457051.1, on the reverse strand, counting down.
AGGGAAGGCTCCGCGGGCCAGAAAAAATCGTTGGCGGACCAGAAATTGCCCGCGGGCCAGCTCTTTGACACCCCTTAATGCAAGGAATAAAGTACAGAGATTCATTTAAAAATTGCAATACATTGTAGACCTACCTTGAATCCAACAACCGGAGACATAGTAGCGAGGCAATCCGACTGGTTGACCCACAGCACGAGACGAAGGCCATCATTGGCTCCAGGCTGAGTCGTCACGTAATTCGCCGTAGCTTATAATAACGATATCAATTTTCAACACTCGGACACTATCATCAAAATCTGCAGGGCCGTAGCAACAAAGAACGTGGCCCCCTCCGAACATGATAATTATGTCCAGGGCGGCGGGGCCCCTTACAATGCAGAAACTGGAAACAGTATTTACTTTCTATAATAGGCCTATGCAGGGCTCATAATATATATTTTTGTATACATAGGCCTAGATTATGCGTGTACCCCGTATTTAGCCAACTCCACAGTCTCCACGGAATTGTCAGTAAAACCAATATGGATCGTGCAATAGCGTCAATAAATGTCGCTTACTTAGTTATACCTTACATTTTTCCCGCCGTTAGGGGCCCCCTTCCTTGCGGGGCCCGCTTCGGTCGGAGGGTACGGAGGGCAGTCGCTACGCCTCTGAAAATCTCAGATAAGCGCATTTAAACTCATTTACAATTATACTATACAGCCTCAGAGTCAAGGAATTAAAATGTAATACTGCGATTTAGATCAATAGCATCGGGTTGTCTGAAAAATTATGAGATAGGACTAGGTTATTGCAGATTGATGAATTACGGCCGAAATATATTAAATGACCATTAAAATTTTGTGTTTCTATCTACAGTCAAAGAACATACATACATGTATATATACATACAATGTCATACATACATGTATATATATATATTATTTTATTAAAGTTTGGCAATATCGGAAAAAGTCTTTAGATGAATTTCGTCTTCATAGAGTCTAACACATTTTTTTATACATGTTCACTGAATATCGCTACGTTCTTACCCGGGTTAAATGATAAGCAATATCCTTGAGCAGTCCGTGTCTGCTTTATGGCGTCACTTGAATGGCAAGGTTGATTCCCGAACGTGCACTGAAATACGGTTGATGATACTCAAATAGGATTACGATTGTGTAACAATGTTCTAATTTTGATAATCCAGATAGCTTTTCTCGGAACTAAATGGTGCGATATTAAGTTGTATGAGAGATTGAAAGTCAGCTGACAAAATCCGACGCAATTTGAAGGAGAAAGAAGCAAAGGCGGACCGATAATATGTTGGATAGATTATAAGTGAGGATATAATTTTAATATGGCTCAAACTAATGGGAGCGATGGACTAAACAAATAACTGAAGACAATTTGTGGACGCGGAGGTGTAGTGGGTGTGTTCGTCGCCTTGCAGCCGAAGGGTTGCAGGTTCGAATCCACCTCAAGTCGCCACGTGAAAACCTTGGGAAACTTCGATGCAGTGTCCGCTCTGCATTCGTGAGCACCTCTGAGTGGAGAACTTGAAGGGGCGCTATGACAAGTGCACATGCGCCATTACAACTATATTATAGTTGCAGTGGCGCTGGTCGCTCGACTTGTTCGAATTATTCGACCAGATTTGCCAGGGGACAAAGTTCAGGATGTTTCAATGTTTTTATTCTGACAACGACATAATCATTACCCGCGATGGTCCAATAACCTGGAATGGAGATCCCTTGACTATGTGACACCTCCCAAGCTGTTCTCAATTTCACAAACTGTTGAAGACTGGTTTTTTCGCTTGATCTCAGCCGGGAGCGCCTCTGAGTAGAAACCTTGAAGGGGCGCTATATAAATTGTGATTGATTGATTCATTGACGACTCTGATGACAACGAGTCCAAACAGAACGACCGACTCGCTGACGAACCGACCGACCCCCTGACAGACTTCTTTGCTGCTCTTGTTTCTGACTCGGTTCTGCCCTCAGTCCCCTTCCTCTCCTCTGCAATCCTTTAAATGCTGCCTCCTGTGGCTCACTAGCAACATTCCTAATTCGTTGCTAGGCAACGCACTAGTACCCACCCTTTGACTGCGCCTGCCTGTGGTCGATCTGCCGTCTGTCCTTCTGTCAGTCATTCTCTAGACTGTCTGTATCTCTCTCTCACACACTCTCTCTCTCGCACTATCTCTCTTGCTCTCTCTCTCTCTCTCTCTCTCTCTCTCTCTCTCTCTCTCTCTCTCTCTCTCTCGCACTCCCTCTGTGTGTGTGTGTCTCTCTCTCTCTCTCTCGCACTCCCTCTGTGTGTGTGTGTGTGTGTCTCTCTCTCTCTCTCTCTCTCTCTCTCTCTCTCTCTCTCTCTCTATCTCGCACTCTCTCTCTCTCTCTCGCACTCTCTCTGTCTCTCTCTGTACTGCCTTATTTATCATCCTCTAGCACTATAGGCGCTACATAATAATTAGTAAACATGTTGTCAATATTATTATCGCGGCTGCGGTATTTATATTTATTATTATTCTTGTAACTGTTGCAATATTGTCGGGACAAAGTGGTGAGATGTGTATGCAGTCAGTGAAGTCATAGTATTATGAAAATCGGATGCTAATAGAATAAAATTATCTAAGATCTCCAGTTATAATGAGTATCGTTTTTGCCATAGGCCTATTGTTATTGATCGTAGAGGAGTTAATTAACTATCCACATACAGCGTTAGAAACATCCAGGTGGTCTGTAGATGATTTCTATTCAGTATATAGGCCTATGTCCATGTGAGGGGCAATTTCAAAAGAGCTTTCAAAAGTGACTAATTGCTCAGGGATGGTCATTCTCTATGGTCAATATCCTCTATGCTAAAAAATCAAAACACCCCGTCCATTCCGCCCTTTCTATGTTCCATAGGATAATTTGTAAACAGGGAATATGTAGCCTACTGTGTCCGCCGTAGTGTCAGTCAGTCAAGCTATGTATATATAATATATATATATATATATATATATGCAGGGCCGGATTAAGGCATGTTCGACATGTTCGGCCGAACAGGGGCCCCCACACTCTAAGGGGCCCCCATACATGCAATTGGAATTTTTCATCATTGTTAATTATGATAGTAAAAATGAGTTTTACATCTATGAAAAATGTCAAATTATTCTAAAATTACTGACTGGGGGCCCTTATTGCAGCTTTCATTGCCAGGCAGATTGATCTTAAAATCAGTCAGAAATGCTAGTAAGAGTTATAAGTTCTATTGCTTATTTGAACACTTGATCGGAATTCAAGTAATGTACTACACATTATGAGATGGCGTCATTATAATATTGAGTAGGCCTACATGCAGTACGCACTCTATATTTTTACGAATTCAATCAATCTATCAAATTTCTATAGAAGCCCTTGAGAATTTTACTCAGAGGCGCTCCCAACGCAGGCGTTGTCAAAAAGAAAAACCTTAAGAAGACGAAAGAGCCAGCAGAGTCACGGGAAGCGAGAGAGCCACGAGGAGGCTATTCCACATACCAGGTAACTGCACCCACTACCGAGAATGCTCGTCGTTGCATGGTCACAACGCACGAAAAAAGAAAAGGAATTCTCCACCAGCAGCTGAGCGCAGTGAACGGCTTCCAGAGAGAGAGAGAGACACACCGGGGTGAAAGCTCACATAAGTAAGATGTAGCTTGTGCTAGGGTCTACTATACTGGCATAACCGCGAAAATATATTTTAGTTTGTTACTGCCTGTAAACAGTGTGGGCGCCATGCACAGCAGGGCAAATCCGGGCAATTGCCCTGGTAAAAACCATTTGCCCTGGCCGTTATTCTGCCGCAGGTCTACCAGAAATTTTCATAGCCAAGAATTTATTTGGGGCATGAAATCGCTTCTGCACGGTTTGCTTGTCTGGAGAATGACTGACCATGAATCACTTTAATTTAATATTCTTAAACCGTAAAAAGATGTATCGGTTGTTTAACACTATTATTAAAAGACCTGTTGATATTGTTAAAATAGAAGTAATGAATTAATATATAATAGACGAATGTTAATTCGTTGAATATAACACGTTTTGTGAGGCATTTTGTCGTGCTTCTGTAAGGTTTGGGCCCCACAGTTTAACCGAACAGGGCCCTCACATTTGTTAATCCGGCCCTGTATATATGCATATAAATATAATCTATACAAGCGCCTCATAGGGTCCTTGGGCAATAGACAAGTCCTTCACTCGCAATATTTGCGCAGCGCTTCGGCGTGCACTCCAATTCAGTGTCCGCGCTGTAGTCGGGAGCGCTTCTGAATAGTAATCTTGAAGGGGCGCCATTACAAGTACCCATACAAACAATATATATATGTTATATAATATTATATGACGTTCTTGCTAGCTGCGTCACACCACCTACGATAAAGTGATGAATGCAATTCAAGTCTTTAGAACTTGACTAGTAATGTGATCTATGTTAGTCTAACCTCGAGCATCCAATCCTCCAGTTTTACGGACGCGCCTTCGTAGATGAGCGGCCAATCAAAATCATCTTGTTGAAAGTTTTGTCCTTCGTATCCATCTTCTAATCCAGAACCCAAGATAGGCGGAAAACGGATCGAGGCAATGCTCTTTACTGTAGGACCTGAAATATTTTTAAACAATACTTTAAACTGAACGCTATTATTTTATTAGGGTTAGGGTTAGAAAGTTATGTAGAAAGTGGAATGTAATTTTGAGATAGCATAGCCTTAAAAAACGAACTGTGAAGAACTTAATTCTCGTAGGTGAATTATCACAATCACTCAAAACTCATACCGTTGCAGGAAGCAGAAAAAATAAGATCTTACGAGGGCGCCCATAAACATTGTTCTTATTAAGCCTATCATAATTTACTACTACTATAACTACTACTGCTAGGCTGCTGCTGCTGCTGCTACTGCTACTGCTACTCCTACTGCTACTCCTACTCCTACTACTACTACTACTACTACTACTACTACTACTACTACTACTACTACTACTACTACTACTACTACTACTACTACTACTACTACTACTACTACTACTACTACCACTACTACTACTACTGCCACTACTGTAGCAACTACTACTACGAATAATAATAATAACAAAAATAATAATGATGGTAATAATAATTTTTTATGAACCCTCATTTACTTCCGTTTCAAACTGTGCAGCATCAACTGACTGCGACTGATGAACACTGAACGCCTGGCAAAGCACCTGCATAATGCGCTAATTGTTTTCCCACAATTGCATGGCTAAAACTAATGCACTAGCCCTATATGCAGGATGTCTCAACTAAAGCCGTTTTCTGCAGAAGACCTTCGCCAGTTGTTGCTGTCCTCGCCATCGAAGTCGTGTGAGTTCGACCCGCTGCCGTCATTTCTCATCAAGGACTTCGTGGATGATCTTCTGCCGTTTTTGTTGATTCTTTGTAATACTGCATTGGGAGATGGGGCCCTTCCTTCTTCTCAGAAGCGGGCTATAGTTTTGCCTTCACTTAAGCGCAGTGGTCTTGATGTAAATGACATGGCCAATTATCGACCGATTTCTAATCTATATTTCTTGTCAAAGATAGTCGAGAAATATGTATCGTTGCAGCTTATTAGTCATCTTGAAGCAAACTCCCTTCTGCCCAAGCAACAGTCAGGCTTCAGAAAATTTCATTCCACTGAATCTGTTTTAACACGCATTTTAGTTGGCATGTATGCTGCTGTTGACCAGGGGCATGTATCACTCCTTGCTTTATTTGACGTGAGTGCGGCCTTTGACACCGTCGACCATGGCATTCTTTTAGAGCGCCTTGAAACGTCGTTTGGTGTCATTGGCCGCCCACTGCTGTGGTTGCAGGCTTTTCTTTCTGAGCGCAGCCAGTCTGTGGTTTTTGGTTCCACCCGGTCTGACTGGTCCAGAGTTTATTTTGGTCTTCCACAGGGTTCCATTTTAGGGCTTTTGCTTTACATTTTATATACAGCTGACCTAAATAAGATTCTGTCTTCTGTGGGGGTTGCTGCACATCAATATGCCGATGACACACAGGCATATGTCCAGGGTCCAGCTTTAGAGGCTATCTCACTCGTGGAAAAAATACTTATGACGTCGGAAACGATTGGTGCCTGGATGTCATCCAATCGCCTCAGGTTAAATCCTGGTAAAACACAATTTATTTGGGTTGGAAGTCGTGTGCAAGTTTCTAAAATTGATATGCAAAATCTGCAACATTGTTTTCCTGGCATGACTTTTTCTACCACTGTGCGTGATTTGGGTGTGACCTTGGACCAGGAATTGACCCTTTCTGATCACGTGAGGAATGTATGTCGCACTTGCTTCTACCATCTTCGTCAAATTCGCTCGGTACGTCGCTCACTTACAACCAAAGCTGCCACTACTCTGATGCATGCATTTATATGCACGAGAGTTGACTATGGTAGTGCCATCTATGCGGGCTTAACACTTTCACGCATTAATAAATTGCAATCTGTCCTTAATGCTGCGGCCCGCCTGATTGGCGGCATACCAAAGTTTGGGCATATATCAAGTTTTATACGGGAAGAACTGCACTGGTTGCCAATGCAAAAACGTATTGAGTTTAAGATTTTAATGTTCATGCGCAATTGCCTAGTAGGCCAAGCTCCGATCTATCTTATGGAACTCTGTGTACCTGTGCTGTCCATCCCAGGCCGTAGGTTCCTTCGCTCTGCTACGCATGGTGACCTGGTTGCCCCTAGGGCTCGATCTTCCACAGTGCTTCATAGTAGCTTTGCTATGGTTGGTCCGTCTTTTTGGAATAAGTTACCTATTAGTCTCCGCAATGAACTTCTTTGTATTTCTTTGCCCCTTTTCCGCAAGCGTTTGAAAACCATTATCTTTGATTGTGGTTAGGTGTCAGGTCGGGAGCGCCTCTGAGGAGTTCTCTTGAAGTGGCGCTATATAAATGTACGATTACAATTACAATTACAATATGCACTTAGAATTGATTAATGAGTTACATTAAGATTGCATTTATTATTATTATTATTATTATTATTATTATTATTATTATCATTATTATTTCAACCTTTATTAAAACACCATTCAAGCTTAAAACAAAACTCAAAAATAGAAATGTGTTCAAGCGTAGTAGAGTGCGTTGTTATCGTCCCCGTGGTGTGGTGCAAATGTTCATCTAAAAGCGACGACGTTGAACCGCTGTGCAGATTGAAATACTTTGGAAGAGGTAGACAACCTCCCTTGGATCGCCGGAAACAGTGGCACAGCGGCGGCCTAACTCTGACAAAAACTCTCGACCAGCGCGATTGATGGGGCCCAACGTTTCAACAGCAATGGGCACAAACTCATGGGAGACAGGAAGAGTGGAGTATTTGTTGCATTTCCGGTCCGCCGCATGTTCCGCTGCTCCTCCAGATCAATTATTATTATCATAATTATTATTATTATATTATTATTTTTTTTTTGCCCCGAGGTACTTATGATCCCTCAGGGACTTACACCCTAATGCTAAGATAAAAACATCTGGAACGGCACCTAGTCGTCGCTGAAATCCAGTGCGGGAAACGAGCCGCGGAATGCCACCGCATTAAATCGCTGGATTGTAAGAGAAAGACGTTGAAATAAGAAAGACGTCTCGCGAGCGTCTCCAGAAATGGCGCTGAGGTTCTGTCCCAAAGATAAAAGAAAGGTCATGCCTTCATCACTCACCGGGCCCATGGTTTCGCAGGCCAAAGGAACAAAGTGATGGACGGTTGCGAGATGAGTGTATTTTGCGTTCTTCCGAGTAGCCGCCATCTCGGCCGCAGCCCCAGCCTTTCGAGAAGTGTTCGGCAAGTATGAAACGGCCAAGGTGTCTGTGACCGTTACATCCCAGACCAGGCTGCGTCCCGCACGCCAAGGGATAAGAGTGAGACCGTCTGGTCTCTTGCCGTCGGATCTCAGAAGGCCAACAGGTTCCTTGGCTGAGGGGTAGCCGGCTCGAACCAAGCTTCGAAAGATTAGGTCGTTCAGGGTCGCATGTCGAGACGAGCGTCCCGGACCCAACACGCAGGATAGACCATGCGAACCCTCTGCCGAAACAAGAGAGCCGCAGACACAGCTGTGCGGCTCGCATAGAGTAGCGCCAAGGCGCAATCCAACAGCGACTCTGACCGCCTCATCATCGAGTCTCAACCCACAAGATGTGATGGGGAGAGCGAATAGCCAATCACCCGAGTGCGGGGCGGAGACTGCACCAAAGCGTGCTTGATGGTAATGGTCTGTGAGTGTGGCCTTCAGATCCAAGATGACTCCGTCTATGAGAGGCTTATCCCAGTATGATTGCTTGTGGATAAGGTTGCTGTCTACTTGCTGAACTGAACTTATACCCTGCCATTGGGTCAGCATGGTCCCATATCGTGGGTCGGCAGGGAATTGGTCACCGAGCATAGTGGACTGAAGCGAAAGGGTGCCCGCAGCTGAAGCCAAAAAGGCTGGAAGTGCAAGCGAGGCAGCCAATCGAATTCCCAGTCCACCAGCTTTGATGGGTAGTGAGGCCTGAAGCCACTGACCATCCGACAAGGACAAGTTTAAGACCCTGCACAGGCCCTCACGCAGGACGGAGTCATACCTTTACCATTATTATTATTATTATTATTATCATTATTATTATTATTATTATTATTATTATTATTATTATTATTATTATTATTATTATTATTATTATTATTATTATTATTGTTCTTGTTGTTGCTGTTGTTGTTTTTGTTGTTTTTTGAATGAGGTAGCCTATAGCCGTTTCAGATAAATTGATTTTTCCATTTCAAAGTCCTTGGGGAATTAATAATAGCTCAAGGCAACAAAATTTAATAATGTAACCTGCAGCAATCCTCATTTGCAAATGTTGAGATAAAATGGAAGAGAAGAGAGAAGAAGACAAAAAGATAATTAATTAAATACAAAATAAATATAACACGCATTCAAAGGCAACAAAACTGAATGACCAATTAAAATGGTTTTGTGAGATTTACTCACCCAATGACAATAGATTTTTTCTGCTGAAGACAGCCTCTGGGCAGATGGTAACCGTAGGAAAGCGTAGAGATCGCTTGTAAGCCACTCGATAGTCGACGATGGTCGGATATGTCCGATAATATGTGATACGATCGTAGATCTTGTAACCTATGAAGCCACCTCCAAACAATAGAAGCATCGTCCACACAACCCAACGGATGATGGAACCAATTTTGTGGTTTGTTGGTTTGACCTGTTGAGACGAACCAACAATGGTTGCTTCTTCTGCAGAGATTTTCTTCTGACGTCTCATTCCCATTCTTAGGATCATTAAGAGACTTACTTTCTCATCATCTTTGATGGTCATATTCATTTTTATCTGTTCCATGGCTTCCAGATCTTCTCCATCTGGTTTGGCCTGGCATCCGTCATTTACCGAATTTATCCCGCAACTATTGATATTTGATATTGAATTGATCTGTGGCCCTGTGTCTGCCAACGACTCGACTTGTTGTTGATTTTCTTGATTTCTTTCGACATGTACATCGATGTCAGTTGGATCCATTTCACCTTCTCTCATGTATTCGATCGTGTATGGATGACTCATCTTCAGTCTTATCTACACAGTGGATTAAGAACTTGCTTTCACTGTGTGCTAAGTGGTGAGATATTTAGTCTAACTAAAGAACTTGCTTTGTGTGTTAAAGGAGACAATAATATTGAGACGAAATGTAGGCTAAGATTGTGCTTTGCTGAGGTTGTCTAAGATACCAGGCTTATGTGATCAGTAAAGAATCTATGGCAAATCTTATAAACTACTATACTGACTTTAGGCTATTTTACAAAAGACTTAGTCAAAAGATTAAGAGTATACAGTCGTGCATGAATAACCTAACTTCTTTTGCACCCATGAGTTGGGCACAAGGCCACGATCACATCGAAGCTAAGTCATGGCCTACTCAGATCAGCGTTAGAAAGATCGCATCACGTACTCTAAGTAGCAGTTGAAATACAATGGCGGCACCAGACAAACCTGCCTCACTCACTCCCTTTCCTATCCACCCAACCCATTCACGACGAACCTCAGCGCAAGAGGTTGAGAGACATCAGTAATGTGCCTATAATTGCACGACACAAATTATTTGGGATTTACTTTTTTGACAGAAGTCGAATCCTGACACCCTCCCCTCCTCTACTGAAATATCCTCTACGCCTATGGCTCTAGAATCATTCTGTATTATTATAGCAGTCTCTCTTCTTCCTTCCCTCTTCTCACAACCTGCGTTTCAACGCGCACTGGGAGCGCTTCTGAGCGATTCACCCTTTGAGCGATTCATCGATTTATAAATGATTAGATACAATACTTGAAACTCAGCTCAACTTTTCCAATACTGGACCACATCTCTGGAACGATCTTCCTCCTGAATTATTCTGTGCTTTCTTCGTCCTTCACCGAATCATCATTGTCAATGAATCATGATCTTTCTCATGATTTTCGCCCCTCTAAGAGACTCCCTCCATCACCTCCCGAGCTTTTCATTCAAAACAGAAGTCTCATCTCTTCGATAATAATCATTCGTACCCTGACTCATCTGACTTTCCACCTTGCAATTCCCGAACACACCGACATCTTCCTTCACAGCTACTACGTACCTCTGATCTCCGGTAATCAAACTAGAACCTTCCTTGGAATATCAATACAGAAGCCCCTCTGAATCAGCGAAGTGCTCGAGAGTGAGCTGGTACCATGCGATTGCAATATCGTTCATTCCTGTACGTTTGTTTCCAGTAATATTCTCCAAGTAGAATCCGCCAGAAATGTTCAGTAATCAAATGAGTCGCAACAGTTTGGCAGCTAGCGATTTAGACTATCAAACGAAAGGTTTGCTGGAACAAAAGAAATTTTTTCTAATTAAATACCACGGCGCAACTTGCACACCATCTATCCAAATGAGCTTCAACTGTTTGGCCTACACTGACATTAGCAGTGGATAGAAAGGAGCATTTGTTGGTTGCATGCATGTACCTTGGTTTTAGCGGCAGGTAGAAATACATCAGACCACAAGGAAAGTAATGGTTGCATCGCGCAGTCATCCGATATCAAACTAAGAGACAGAAAATCAATAGCTTTTATTTAAAACTTGTCATCCATGTCTGTCGTGTCTGGCTTCTCCACTAATCGACCTTCGCTACTCAGCCCCTTCCTCCTAAATTCTGGTGAATATTCCCCTTGGAGACCTCTCTTCACGACGGATATCCGTCACGCCAAGTAGATCCCCGTCAATCAACCATTCAGCCGGGTATCCGTTCAATGTTAGTTTATGAGAGAAAGATCAATTGAGTTTTGTTGGGTCTTTCAGAAGCGCTTAGCAGCCACGGGATAATTGGCGCGCCTACAGGTGCATGCATTCATACATGAGTGAATACCGTTAGAAATGCATGCGTAGACAGGCATGAGGGCACTCATCTATGCACCGGCATTTTTAATGGTCGTAGGACATTACCTCCTCTTGACATTATCCCGCCGGATAAAAGCCTCTCCGGACAACCTCCCCCCCCTTTTGCCTAGGATATTATCCCCCCCCGGACAAAATCCACCTCTGTGCAATTAGTCTGTTTCTTCGTGTAATTTACAAATATTTTGATTAGTACAAAACTTAAGCGATCATTTTTAGTCCATCCTGTACAATGTGCATGCATGAAAACATACGAAACTTATAATATTTGAAGAAACAGACCGCATTGAACAAGAGCCAGGATGTTATAACAGGTGGAGTGGAAAGAACAGCCGTAGCAGCTACAGAGTAAGTTATCGATCCGGCGAGCCAGGCCAAGCGACGAGTCACGTGGGCTTACGTATGGAAAGCGTGGTGAAAGGCGACTGTGGTCCACGTAGGTCTTTGCTCGGCCAATCAGCCTCATTGAAACACAGTCGATCGTGCAGGCTACACACTGTACACAGTGCGCAGTAGGCCTCTACACACACGCCTGCAGCCGAATGGTTGGCTAACTGTTGGTGAATTCACTGGCATTTGAAAGAAAAGCCGCATTGCACGAGTAATAATAATTATTTTGTTGGTTCGCAAGAGTGAGCACCAATTTCAAAACTAAATTCTTTTCGGTGTCTGAATATTGACACGTGCGACATGAAATTGCATTATTTGTTGTCACGCAAACACACACACATCAGCTAAATGTTGGATTAAGAACTTGCTTTCACTGTATGCTAAGTGCACACGCACACACACACACGCACACGCACACTCACGCACTCACGGACACGCACACACGCGCTCGCACAGCCACACATCTGTTGCAGCCGATGGATAAAAAATCAAAGGCCTCAGTCTTGAATCTTGAACCGCCTCGAACTGTCGCAGTCCAGGTTTCGAAGTCTTCTATCCTGCATACAAGTCTACTAACCTTATATGCATCTTACTTTATCTAATCTAACGACTTAGGTAAAAGCGTTCTGTTAGCAATAAGAGAAATGCCTTCAAGTGCTTCGTTTCATTATAGGCCAACATTACGCGAATAGACATAGAAATAAACGAATAAATTAAAGTGAAAAATCAAAATAACTCGTGAACAATGAACAAACTAACCCACTATAGTACTGTTTTCTTTTTCAAAGAAACTACTTTTTTCTTCATCTTGTAACGCTGCTGCGGTTTGTCAGTCTAGTTTTCGAGTAAACGAGTAGGTCTATATACTCATTTGTATGCATATATGCTACATGTACTATATACATATCTATTTATGCATATAATTATATGCTATTCTTCATTACTCTGTTTCGCCCTTCCATCACCTCATCACTGAAATTCGCAAACCGCTCTATAGCTATATTGCCGTTCCACCTCTTTGGAACAAACTTCCGCCAGCACTACGACTAACGTCTTCTGTCCCATCTTACAAACTCATCAAAACTCCACCGCTCGCTATTTTTTATAATAATGATCTTTTCTTTGATTGACTGCGCTTTACATTAAATTTTACAAGTTATGCAGTAATCTTAATTAAACTTAACTACTAACTGAACAGACAGCTTTGTAATTACACGGCGCTAATAGCAGCCTACAAAGCAAATCCGCCCAACGGGGGCTCGAACTCACTACCTCTCGCACTCTTGGCCAGCGTGTTAACCATTACTCTACCGGGCCCCCTCACATGCAGGTCTTTCACACAAAACTGAAAACATTGCTTTCTACAGATCCTAGTCTGATTCCACTCTTCTCCTCACATCCCTCGTCATTTCAACTCTAACCATCATCCACCTAAGCTAGCTGTCCATCTGTCTTTCTGTCTGACTCCGGACTTGACCCGCTGCCTATAATTTTTTATTTTGAATAAGCGCCTGTGAATAAGCTCGTTCCCGAGACTTCGCCTTTGTGTGGACTGTAGAATTTTCGAGATTACGATTACGATTGCGATTAACAGTTTCGTTGTTGATATAAATTTTGAGTGTTGATAATATGAGTCGAATCGTTAGCAGGTCTATGACATCTCTAATATTATGCGATGCAACTGGCTACCTCAGAAAGGCAAAAGAGTTGGAATCCATATTCTTTTTTCAGTGACTTATGATTTCATGTGATTTCAAAGGATTTCCTGGCAGAGAAATTAAATGAAGATTTACCCTGTGTTTTGACGGGGAATGAGATTGTTCGGAGGATTTTCCAGGAGGAAGTCCATGGCAGATTCTAGTGAATGCAAGGAGGGAAATGTTCAGGAGGAAATCTTCTATACTCAACTTTATCATTGGGGGGAACCTTCCCCCTAGCCCAAATTGTAAGCAGTCTGCTTCCATCCCCCATGGCGTAGTAGGTCCTGGCTCTCGCATAGACTACACACTTGATAATCTACCTGGTTCAAATCAGGCGATATTAGATCCATTGTTTCCTTCGATGAAACCAGGACAATGATATTGACGTTGAGCCGATCTCCTTTCATGAACCGCACCTTTCTTAACTCCCAATTTTATTTCTCCGTTTCACTGTTTATTGGAGTCAGCGATAATTTATAGTTTTAGCTCACAGACCCTCTGAATTATCTCTAAACCATAAATTTTGATTTTGAATACTTTCTTTTGATTGGAAGAACGGTTATTTTTGGCCCACCCTGTACAATGTATACCCATGAAAACATACATGTACGTAGCTGACATAAGAAGCCGACAGCATTGAACATGCGCAGTTACAGGTAGAGTGGGCAGAACTGGCGGAAGAGACCGACCAATAAGGAAGGAATAGAAGGAGCGAATCATTAATAGGTCTAGGCAATTACTGGACAAAAATTATAATTGTTGCCGAAGCAGCAATTCGAAACCAAATCGATTAAATGCATTCGTATTATTCATTCGCTCCTGCAGACACAATGCAACAAATTTCAAGCCTACGGCCACAGGAAGTTGTAGGTATCATACCTGTTTCCCCAATATTATTGTTATTTAGCTGTTGCTAGCTGCTTATTGAATGCACTATTAGGCTATAATTATGACTCATTGCCTTAGCACAATCATTAGTGAAGACTGAAGAGTCTAAGTCAAGCATATTTGGTGAGGCTAGTTATCTATTATTCTTGTCTTCAAAATAGAGGAAAATTCATGCGTAGTTCTTCTGCTGAAACTCTACAGAACGTCCATGGATGAATCAGCGGAACATTAGTCCTTTTAGGTATCCGAATACCTCCTCAATTGCTGCTGCAAATGACCACATTCTGATTTTCAGTTAATATTCTATCATTATTACCACTGCCCGTTATCTATTCTCTGTGACAATAAACGGATTGAACGATTGATTGAATACTTGATTGATTGAATGATTGATTGAATGATTGATTGAATGATTGATTGAATGATTGATTGATTGAATGAATGATTGATTCATTCATGAGTCAAATCAAGCTTCAATATTAATGTCGGTTGATTGGATAGGTTCTTGATCTCGAATAGTAAGTATGTAGTTAAGCGAGTTCTCTCTACACAGCCTACTAAGGATATGACCCGCGCTTCAAATTATCGCCCAAATGAGAGTCCCAATCATAAGATTTAAACTTCTAATCTAAAGCACCACACGAAAGCCAAGCAGAGGTACATGATTATTAAACAAAGCGTATTGTGTCCATTATGTTAAGGTATTGAACTCCACTCAGCTCATTCCTGACATCATCATCCACAGTCGATCATCATCTAGCCTATAACTTATGCTGACGACACCCACTTATCTGTCTCTTTCCCTCCAAGCAGTTTCTCTGACTTCATAAATAGCCTAATCTTCTTCACGTGGTTACCCATAATTAGGTCTACCTCATGGATTACCTCAAATCTTCTGTGTCTGAACCACTCTACACCGTGGTTAAAAAAAGTAAGCCAAATTGTTTTGCATATATCTCTAATACCTGATGACATAAAATTATCACGCTAAAATTCTCCAAATATTTAGAGAATTGGACCAAGAATAAGTATGACTCCAAAATTTCAAGAGCTAATGTTGAACGGATAAAAAGATATGTATGCTTCAACTTCATATGCGGAAATATCAGTTTACAAGCAATTTCATGTTAGATTCAATGAAATGTAAGTCAAACTGTTTTTCTTATATCTCTAATGCCTGATGATTAATCAGTCTAAGATTTTCCAGATATGTAGAGAATTGAACCACCAATATTATTCCAACAGTCTGCTTTGATTATTGAATTAAATAAGATGCTCAAAATGTCCTGCTCCTGCTGTTTGCACGCAAGCATGGATGCGCTGGCCTCATTGAGCAACAGCATCGTCCGGGCGATCTCACACTTCCAACAAACGTTGCTTCAGATCGTTTATACCATGGATTGTTGTCTGGTAGATTCGGTCTTGCATCACGCTCCACAGTTTATAGTCGACAGGATTCAAATTTGGGCTGTTCGGAGGCCATTATGTGGGGGAAATGAAGTCTGGCGTCTCTCTTGTCAGCATTTCGATGGAAGCCGGGGCAGTCTGGGGCTGGATTTATGATTACAGGCAGAAAATGTTGTGACAGCAGAACGTCGCGATAATAGGTTCCATTAATGTTTACTCCGGGATCAATGAAGACTAAAATTAATGGGAACGACCAAGCGCCGAAACCGCAAAGAATGCCTTAACAGACTTGCTGAAAACTGATATTTCGGGAGATGAAGTTGAAATATCCATATCTTTTTATCCGTTCAAATTTATGAAATGATATTTTGGAATAGTATTCTTGGTTCAATTATCTAAATATTGGGAAAATTTTAGTATGATTAATCATCAAACATTAGAGATGTAAGAAAACCAGTTTGGCTTACATTTTATAGAATCTAACAGAAAATTGCTTGTAAACTGAAATTTCGGCATATGAAGTTGAAAGATTCATATCTTTTTATCCGTTCAACTTTATCTCATGAAATTTTCAAGTCATATTCTTGGTCCAATTCTCTAAATATTTGTAAAATTTTAGCGCGATATGTCATCAGGTATTAAAGATATATTCAAAACAATTTGGCTTACTTTTTTTGAACCACGGTGTAAAACTGAATTATTGATGATAATTATTGGCCTACGAGAACAACTAAAAGAAGTTAGGGATCCCTTTATTTCCCTCAGCATTGACACCGCAACTACCCACACATTCACTTCAAATTTTCC
This sequence comes from Lumbricus terrestris, assembly GCA_949752735.1. NCBI lineage: Eukaryota > Metazoa > Annelida > Clitellata > Crassiclitellata > Lumbricidae > Lumbricus > Lumbricus terrestris. The sequence continues at coordinate 455,738 of OX457051.1, read as the reverse complement.
TCGTTTCAACCTAGGTGTGATTATTTGACCAAACCTCAGCTTTTCCAACCTAATAACCCATCTTTCCCGCACTTACTTCATGCACATACGCGACCTTCTTAGAAATGAAATCGCATCGACAATCTGGCTGAACTATGGATGTGACATCCATAGTTCAGCCAAATTAGATCACTGTGCATAATGCATTAAATTTTTCCTCAACATAGGCCTACACATCACTCAAATAAAGCGGCTTCAGGCAATTCAGCCGTGTTGTCACCGAAAACTCCCAAACACCACCACATCACTCCTGTCCTCAAATCACTCGACTAGCTCAAAATTTTCGAACGAAGAGAGTACAAAGTCCAATCAAAGTCCAATCAAAGTCCAATCACTCACTTGCATCACATATCAATCCTCTCAACCTTCTTATCTCGGTCAGTTGTTCATCATCCTAACGCTACGATCAACCCGGTTTTTATTCCACCCTTACCGTGCTCCAGCCGTATACGTCGCCTCTTCACATTTTCTGATCGCAGGTGTCCAACCGTTTTGGAGCAACCTCGAGTTTTAAAACAAATATCTGATTCACATTTCGAACTCATGCAAGTCTCACCTCTTTCGATTTCTTCGCAGGTATTTCGCTCATAATTGAAAACATTGCTTTTTCACAAATCCTCTCCTGTTTCTCCCTCTTCTCCTCACCTCCCTCGCCATTTCAACCCTAAACATCACTCGCCCTAGCCGTCCGACTTTCTGCCTATTTGATTCCCAGTGTTCTGACCCTCTGCCTCACGATTTAATTTTGAGTAAGCGCCCGTGAAAACACCGAATAGCTTATTTGATTTGAGAGGATTGATATGTGATGCAAGTGAATGACTTTGAACCCTGCGACTTCGCTTTTGTGAGCGCTGTAGAACTTTCGAGATTCCTAATAGATTACTAATTCGAAACCATCGATGGTTTTGAATTTGTAATTTAATGGCGCTATAACAGCAGTTATGGTTGCCGAACCGAAGTTTCGAGACTATCTTCCAGTTTTGGCGATAATATATGAAAATATGTAGAGCTATGCAGGGCTGAAAGTGGTTTGAAAAAATTGCCGGGTCTCTTTGGCCAAAAGGGTGCTAGATTTAAGTGTTTATTCAAGCGTCAACAAATTAGTGCCGGGTCTGAGACCCGGACAGACCCGGCTCACTTTCAGCCCTGGAGCTATGAAGTCTGCATTTATTTTACCCATCTCAGAATAATAATTATAATGTCCGTGTGTTTGTGCACACTATGCGCAAATACACAGAGTTTTTTTATCTGTTGTTGTGTTCTTTCCTTCTATACTTCAGACGGTATAGACTGCTCGGAAAGTGCATTGTCGACATAGGCTACTACGAGAAGAGATAGGCTTTCAGCTCTTCATGCTACGTGAGGCAGCAGCTCTTTGTTCTGCATAGAGTCTAGAGTCTAGAAAGCACATAAAACGCTTAGGATTGTCGTTGTACTGAGTAACGACAGTTTCGGAGGAGGGTTCCCTATCATTTGGTCGCAAGTGATTTCATCGTAATCAATTCGTCGCATTTTATGTCGTCGTAAATTAAGTCGTCGCTGTATAATTCGTCGCATGCAAGTCGTCGTGTTCAGTCCGTCGTTTTTCATATCGTCGTTAAATAATTTTGTCGCAGTGATTTCCTCTGCTACTCGTAACAAACGTTAACTTCGACATTGTGGCGATAACTAGTCGTAGGCCCACCTTCTTCTTGTTACATGTTTAACGACACTGCCGTATCAAAGATGATTAGTGTCGCCCTCTTCCTTTATCCAGGCTTGGGACTGGCACTGGCAGAGAACAACCAGTGGCGGAGTTCCACTAGGCGTACATGTACCTTGGATTGTTGGGTTTATATACGTCGACTCCAAGTCTGCTGTCACGTAGACCAATTGAGGAATAACGACCAATACGACTGAATGAATGCGATCAGTTGGCTGCGACGATATTGAGGGCGACCAATTAATTCGCGACCAATTAATTAACGACCATATGACTGCGACGAAATGATCTGCGACGATACTGATGGTTACCCTTTCGGAGTGGTCTGATGATAGGGTCGGTGTTGGGAACTACGTTGGGCCACAAGATCGCCAGTGTTTTATATTGACCTTTTAACTCCGGCAACATGAAGTTGGAGATTTCTTAGTTGTAAGTAACGGCTGTTGCTATTGTGAGTTTTACTGGATTGATCCGATTTGACATGCAGGGTCTATGACAACAGAGGCCGTTACCCTGGACAGAAATTTGCTCGGCATATTACAGCACTTAAGAGCAAGGTATACTGAACCAGTTTTGCTTTGATTGATTAAGGACTGTTGCTATGACGATAAAAGACTTAAATACTTTTGCAGAAGTAATCATTTGACAGTGAAGAAGTGTCTAAAGATCGCGAGAGACCAAACATGAGAACGGATACACAGAACCATTTGCAGATGGTTTTAAATAAAATATCAGTTAACTGATTTTCAGAATATTGGAAACCTGTGAAGCAGAGGTTGAATTTGACAACGTTGTTTAATTGTAAAGAATAAACAGAATTCAAACGATAAAACACACGGTTCGAATGGAAACAATATTATTGTGCTGAAGCGCAACAAATAGTAGCCTACTAAAGTAAAAACACCGTACAAAATAGTCTGCATAAGTACCGTCTATAAAAATGCTCACGTACACAATATAGCTGATTACTCTTCTAAACTTAAAGTGTTGCGACGTTGATATAGAAACCGTTTACAATTAGGCCTATATGTAGTGTTCGGAAATTCAGTTAAAATGTGACATAATTGCATTATAAAATTAAAAGAGAATGATTTATCCAGCTCATTTAAAGACATTTTTGCATTAAAGCCAAACGTACAATGTATTCTCGCAAATTATTTTATTATGCTGCACAGTGCGCACTATTTAAAATTACGTAGAATAATCATGCATTCATGTATTCTTTTATAAACCCTAAACTGACCAAATCTGTCGTTCTATACGAATGCAAGTCGCATCTATTATTGTGCTTTAGGAATCAGCCTTTCAACGGCGTTGCATCTTAGCGAATCTTGCAGCAGCAATAAGTTCGTTTAATAGTTGGGCGAATAACTGGGAAACTTCGGCAATGGTAAGTAGCGTGCCGCCAAGGATTAGTCCCAATGCACCGCCAATGTCGCAAACCAATGTGAGCAAATCGTAGGCTGGAGTTGTTTGGATGTCGATGTAGCTCAAATCAGAGTAGAAGATATCCAGGTAGACGAGTTCCTTGCTCAGCTTAGACATCGTCAGATTCCGTCCTTTGAATTGAGTCTTTTGCGAAATGTAATTGAGGAAATGCTATGACAGAGGACTTGTTGAGATTGAGAATGGATATGTGGGTATATGGCACTGAAGAGGACAATCACACTCACGAAAGGCGCCCGAAGAAATCCACCATGTAGCGGCTTTTATCAAGCAGGAGTAATACTGGAAAAGTGAGCATGCATTTCCCTTATTTCCTGTAAAATTGCAAACAATGCATTTTTAATTTTTTTTTCTAAAAACTGCACTCTACTCATGCTACGGCATTATGTACAATAGGAAATCTGACATCAGCTGAATTCTATTTTTAGGGTTCTTAACTGTAATGCTAGTTTCTTGCGTAAAAATCATTATAGTTGATCCATGTTGTTTGAAGATGTATCAGTAGGCTAGACATTATTGGCGGAAATTTCAAGTACCTCACAATATAATTATCCTATCATCATAATTGCCTATTGCCTTGTCGTAGAAAACAACAGTTAATCTATTGTCTTGGAACAGCAATCACTTTGATGCATGGATGAATGCAAGTATTTTTGCGGGAAGGGTAAAAGAACAATGTTCAGTGTTGAATCTTTTAGCAGGTATTTGAAAATGCAAAACAAGGCAATCACGATTATATGGCAGCCACGAAGAAGACTACGAAGCATACTGATAATTATCCCCATGATTACCCATGATATCATTCCAGTTGCGCTGGAACTCTATGTCCCATCAACGCTCAGGGTCAGGAGTTCTTTGTCAGAACTAGATCGGCGTTTGACCATTGAACATTCTGGGGACACGTAGGTGACACCACGTTTGTTTCAACGTCTTTCATTTGGTGTCGCGACAACAGTTACTGTCTCACAGACAACCGGTTCAACGACAACTGCATCACGGACAATTCGTTCACCGTCAACTGGTTCACGGACAAATGGTTCATGGCAATATTATTAGCTCAAATTACAAGATGGGCGGATGTAGCAAGCGCCTGATAATAGAAGCCTAATAATATTAATGAAAGAACGATTGATTAAATTTTTTAGCTGGACTAGATGTAGATGCTGGATTGATGAAAAATCGCTTGAGAAATAGTAGCTGGACCAAGGTATTTTATTGCTGAAATAGAAGCTAGATCGATGAGTAGAATGATTGAGAAATGGAAGCTGGATTAGTTTACTTTTAGCTGAAATAAACGCTGGCTTTGAATGAAAAGATCGCATGGAAAATGAAAGCTAGATTAAGGCATTTTATGACTGAAATAGAAGTCGGATTGATGAAAAGAATGCTTGAGAAATGAAACCAGGATTGATGTATATCATTCACGCAGGCCTATGTCATAATATATCCAGCTTGCGTTTCAGCTAAAAAGTCATCAATGGAGCCTTCATTTATATTTATCAAGCATCCTTTTTATACATCCATCTTCTATTTAGGCTAGAAACAATTAATTCAGTTTCCATTTCAGCCAAAAAATTAGTCCAGCTTCCATTTCTCAAGGGTTCTTTTCAATCATCCAGCTTCCATTTCAGCTAGAAAACCACACATCATGCTTCCATTTATCAAGTCTTCCTTTCACCAAGCGACCGACCGACCTCCATTTCTGCTAGAGACCATTTAATCCGGCTTCCATTTCGAAAACGCTCCTTTAATCAATCTAGCGTCCATTTCAAAGGCGAGCTTTCGTCAGTCCAGCTTCTATTTTAGATAAGAGAAACAAATCATGCTTCAATTTCTCAGGTGATCGTTTTTATCGATCCAGATTCCATTTCTCTTCCATTTATTTTCGCCAGTCCAGCTTCTATTTCAGCAAAGAATAAATTAATCAATTCTGCTTCATTTTGTCAAGATGTTCGTTCAATCAATCCCATTTCTATTTCAGGAGGAGCTGCTCTCATCAAACGTCTATGTAAAACTGAATTGCTTTTCTCAATCCAGCTTCAATTTCAAAAGGAATTATTTCGACAAAGCAGGACATTGGGTGCGGGAGTGACAACGTGATCGTATTTTCTCCTATTACAAATGAGCCTCGCTGCGGACATGCGGCATATACATTATACACGCAGACAATACACACACACACACACACACACGGAAACATGCAGGGTGGGGAAAAAACCACCCCTACGCTTTTTTGCCAATATCTTGACCAAAAGTAGGAATTTCGAACTGAAATTTTAAGGCTTATAGACAATTCATATTTACACATCAAGGCCAGATTTCAATCAAAACAAAAGTTATGTCACTTTTAGTGAGGCCACTCACCGTTGTTTGACCATTTAAAAACGTAACGTGGTCTTTATTGGCCCACCCTGTAAAGCATCATCACACACGTAGACATGCATCATATATACGCACACGGACACATACACTAAATCACCCGAATCACAAGTAGACCTATAGACTGAAAGATAAAAAAGTTATGCGTACCGCCGAGTCCATAGAATCGACATTTACAAACGGAGAATACAGCATCATCCATGCACAGTGTCATGCACTTCTGATACGTGTAGTTTATCCCATCACGACAATCACCATACGGCGAAGGCAACATGGTGAGCTAGAATAGCGAATAAGCCATTATTGCATTTAATAGTATAGTGTTGTATTGCATATGTACATTTGAAAGAGTGAAAAGAGGCATTTGGCAAATCAACAGTTTATAAGGAGGGACGAGTATAATGAGAAAGCTAGTTCCATAGTGCCAATGAGAGCAAAGGCACGTGTCTTAGTCATAGTTGTCCTAGCTCCCGGGACGAGGAGATCAGTCAAAGGAAGAGTGGAGCGGGCGTGTTTGGATTTATGAATTAACCAAATTGAAATAGAAAACTATTCTAGCTGGCGGGAATTGTCATGCAATATTTAACTCACTCATCTATAATACTCTCTCCATTCAGTCATTCAGTCATTTCAAGACTATGTAATTTTAATTTTATAGCGTAGTATAGTATAGTTTAATAATAATTATAGCATAGAAATGACCGTAGGAATTTTAATCATTTCCGAAAATGCGGACCCTCAAAACTGCAGACACGGGTGCTGCAGCATCCTCAGCACCTACCGAAATGCGGGCCTGGAAACAATATAGGCCTATTATTATAATAATCGCACAAAGTGACCAATGCAATTTGTTTACGGCCGTAAACCTACGTTTCTAAGTGAAAAGGAGACGGATGTTGAAACGCCAGTTCCAACTCTAAATCCAAGGTCTGGCATAAAAGGTTCGTCATATGGATCGTGCAGAACCACCTACAAAAACAACGTAGGTGGGTCAATATGTTAAGCAATCAAAGTGAGTAGTCTACTAGTTAAATTCCCGTACATCTAAAATCCATGAGAAATCAGGGTCTGAGCCGTGGTTTGACCTGCTATTAAGGGGACATTTTCAACAACGCTTGAAATTAGATACAACATTTCTCATTTAATAGGTGACGCATTTTACACATTTCTGGGTGGATGGATGGCTTATGGTTGGGTTGGTGGGTGAGTGAATTGCCAGTGGACAGTAGCCGTTTACTAAAATCGACAACCCGATCAGTATTTATCCACGTTACGGCGCTAGCTTATCGTTTTCGGTATCATGATCGTTATTGTATTCATCTAAAAATGCCTGAAGCTTGTCCTTACCACCATTTGACCAGTTAACCAACTTCAGACTTTCACTTTCCATGATGTACAATAAAGTTTATACGCAATGCAATTCGAACATAAGAAAATTTAAATATTAGAGAGTCTGGATTGATGTGCAACATCGAATGTCAATATCGCGAAATGTCAATAAGACTCAGAAATCAGGGTCTGAGGCGTGGTTTGACCTGCTATTAAGGGGACATTTTCAACAACGCTTAAAATTGGATGAAAAATTTCTCATTTAAATGGGTGACGCAGTTTACACGGACCAATACAGTAGCATATTGATTATTAATGGTACAATTTATTATGCTATACACGGAAGGCTACAAGAAATAGTCCGGTCGCCGTGTGAAAACTCGGCTGGTCGCTGCTAATTTTAACTTTGGAAACATGCTCATTGAGCGATTGTATTAGTTTTACGAAACGATGAGCGGCGGGCATTTAAGCCTACATTATTTTGATTCGACCGATTTGAAGAATATTTGGATAATTTAAAAATGCTAGTAACATTTTTTTACACGTAGTTGCATTACCTCAATGTTGCAGAATGGGAGTGCAGTTGGTTCATAGCTGATAACAATTATTGTGGTGTTTACAATCCTTTATCGCTTTTGTGCAGTCTATGTATATAATTATGAGTCTACACTCTACAACAAGCTGCATGGAGACATTGGAGAGAGCGGCATAACCTCACGCGCCGCACACCCACAGCACATGGAGCATACAACTGTGTGTTGCATGAGCATATTTACTTCAGGACTCTCCAGAAAGACAGGAGCATACAGATTGCAGTAGTGCAAGGGGCAGTGGCGTAGCCAGGAATTTATGATGGGGTGGGGTTATGGCCTGGCTGGATGCCCTTCCTTCCTGACACCAACCCAACAGTATTACAGTCAATAAAAAGGGAATAAAGAAACAAAGGGAACATAGTAAGAAAAACAATTGTTACCATAAACAATTGTTTTGTTTTTTCTTATTTAGGTGAATAAAGAACCTTTTTAAAAACTTGTTCCTAAGCCAATGGGGAGGGGGTAACTTTGAACACCAATATTGCCTACGCCACTGGCAACGGATGACCATTATCGTCACTGACTTCGCAAAAGAAGACATGAACTATCAGCTTTTTTGTCGCTGGCATTTTACATGTCAGTTATTTATTAGAGTTTCGCCCGGAACCGAAATGCGGAAATACTGTTATTCAATCCACAACCAATAATAGTCAAAGTAAAATCGCATTAGAGGGACAAAGTGAAAGCGTTGCATTTATGGCCTATAGGGGAAGCCGGGATAATTTTGGTCATTTTTCTCATCTTTGGAATAAATTGAAACTGGATGACTGCTAAAATTTTAAAAAATTATAACTACATAAAGTAATATACGGACGATTATATTATTATATTGCAAAGTTCCTTGTTGGAAATGAGAAGTGTATTTTGTGGGGAAAAATTTATTTTTAAGGTGAATTTTTGTCCGGTTTTACCCGGCATACGGGGGGGAACTCGTCCAGAACGGTTAAATTGATCTTCACAGCCAACCAGATGAGAGAGTATGCACAAATGTATTAGAATAGGCCTATAATTATTACTGAAGTGCTAATATGAAATAACACTTCAGTTTTTATTATTGTTTTGAAATATTGTTTTAATAAAGGCTAACGATTGGATTTCCAGGACTTCTTTCGTCTATTAGCGCACGCTTTCCTTTCTTCTGATAACTTAATGGCATATAATATAGAGTATCAATTGACGAGATATAATTATATTTTAATTTAAGACCGAGTAATTTGGCGCAAAATACAAAGTCATTTTTATATTAAAAAATAGGCATTGTCTACCATCTCTAACGTCTCCGGGTAACAGGAACTGCCATGTGGCAAATAGATTTTGAAAACCAAATTAGCCAAAAATATCGTGGCTTACAGAAAAAACAAGTGGTCAACATTTCAACAAGATTATACCTTCAATTCTCAGCTTTAATTGGCGTTGCTATGGATAAAATGTAGTTAGGCTTGAAATTATTTTTTCTTTAAATGAATTGAACTCACATAAAAAGCAAAAACTGTCTCGGTGAACACGCTTAATATGATATCATACGCTAGGTGGAAGCAGCAAAATCTTCACTTGCCCTCTGGTTCTCTGATAATCCTTCTGACCGAATTGGCCTCGTGGTCGAAATTACCCCGGCTTCCCCTAATTGCTTAGCAATGTGACGAGTAAAGTACATGGATTCATTGAAAAATCGCAAAACACCGTAGGCTTACCTTAAATCCAACAGCTGGAGACATGGTGGCGAAGCAATCAGACTGATTGAACCACAGCACGAGACGAAGTCCGTTATTGGCTCCAGGAATAGTCGTTACGTAATTCGCCGTAGCTTACATTTACAATATAAATTTTGTAAACTCTGACACTCTCTTAAAGAATCTTACAAAAATGTATGTTCAGTCACTTTTATTTATTTTATTTCTCTCATTTGCTATAACGATCTTTCAGACTCACTACTCAGAGGTGCTCCCTACTACAGCGCGAATACAGCATCCGTGTTTAACACAAACGCTCATGAGCAATTGCGAGCGAACGACTTGTCTAAGTACTAGACGAAGGTCATTACGCGACTGCTTGAGATGGATTCTAACCTGGAACCATCCGACTCCAACTCAATTAACTCCACCACTACATCACTGCGCCACACAATTATAGCATCAGAACAATAAAATATAAAGCAAAAATTTGAAATTCAATAAGTTTTATGCCGACACAATGTAAAAAAAATCTGCCCATCAAGAAAAAGTTTAGCGCCATAAGGAATTAACTTTCAAACACTGGAGTTAAATTTTCAAGCAGTTAAGCAACACATGCATAGTTTAACAAACCTCCTGCTGTCTACAACATTCAAAACTTAATCTTAATACCATGTGAAAGATGAGGAGTTTGAATTATGGAGGTGCCACGCATTATTTGTACAGCGCCCTTTCATTCGGCCTCAGCTGAGCTACGGCGCTATATAAATCGTCTTATTATTATTATTATTATTATTATTATTATTATTATTACTATTATTATTATTATTATTATTATTATTATTATTATTATTATTATTATTATTATTATTGTGATTTCGATTACCATCATCACTCATCAGGTTATGAAAAAAATAAAATATTGCAGGTCGACGAATTATTCCGATTTACACAATCATCATTTTGTGCTTCAGTTTACGGTCATAGGACACACAGGGTGGTTGCTATAAGCACGATATTACAATAATAGATATTGCAAATCCGAATGTTGTGATGTTTCAAACAACTACTGTTTATAGCTGCGTTGAAAAATTTCGTCTACTTATCAGAGGCTAATACATTGCTTTTATAGATTAACTGAGGACCTCTGTGTTCTTACCTGGGTTAAATGATAAGCAATATCCGTGAGCAGTCGGTATCTGTTTAATGGCGTCACTTGAATGGCAGGGTTGATTCCCAAACGAACACTGAAATATTTTTAATACTCGGATTCATTTATCCTAATATCATTATTTTTGTCCGCTACCATTTTATCCTAATACTATTTTGTTCGCTACCATTTTTTCATAATACCATTTTGCCTGCAACTATTTTATCCGCACCATTTCATCCGTACCATTTTGTCCGCACCATTTTGTCCCCCATATCATTTTGTCCGCTGATATTTTCTCCGTACCAGTTTGTCCGTGCCAATTTCTCCGTGCCATTTTGTCCGTGCAATTTTGTCCGATACCATTTTGTCCTAATACCATTTTGTCGGCTACCATTTTATCCTAATACCATTTTGTCCGCAACTATTTTATCCGCAAAATTGTGTTGGTGCCATTTTGACCGCAACCATTTTGTCCTCAAACCTTTTTGTCCATACAATTTTGTCCTAATACCATTTTGTCCGCTCCCATTTTCTACGTGCCATTTTGTCTCATTTTCTACGTGCCATTTTGTCTCATTTTCTCCGTGCCATTTTGTCCATACCATTTTGTCCGTACCATTTTGTCCGCATTCGTTTTGTCCTAGAACCAGGCAGAGGCTCTGTAAGAGATATATTCCGGGCGCACGTATTACAGTAAATAAAGAAGAAATAAAGTAACAAAAAGAACAAAGTAAGAAAAACAATTCTTACAATTACGTTTTTCTCTTATTTAAGTGGATAAATGACATTTTTAAGAACTTCTACCTAAGCCAGTGGTTTTTCAACCCCCTAAATCCCCTTGTTCACCCACTACATGTATTTTACGTTAATTAGATTTCATTATTTCATTGTGGACTTTGCCAATGAGTCAGTGTGCAATATCTCTAAGCATTTGGTCTATTCCAATATAGACTTAACAAACTGAGCCTAGCTGACCTAAATGACTTACTCAAGCTATCTGTCATTTTATTCTGGGTCCCACTTAGAGATCTATCTAGGCCTATGTTAAAAGACCTGTAGAAGAAGCCCAAAGCTTTTCGTTTTGAAATGTATAAGGCATATTTTGAAAAATATTTAACAGGGCACAAATAACCTACAAGGCCCTACATGCTATACTATAGAAGACTCTTTTATAATCAACTGACCTTGCGATTAGTTTTCAAGTATAATATGACTAATAAGATCACTTAGATCTATTAGTTAACAATAGGGCAACAAGTTGAACATTGTTGTTAGAACCTTCGCTTGTATGAGTCAAAATGACGTGTATGACCTAATAACTGCTGGCATGGGAAAGGCGGTCCCTGACGGTGGCCAGTCTATATTTCAACAAAGGCAAAACTCCGCAGCATAAAAGAACCCATCCCACCACACTAACCAACTGATTAAATAAAAGGACCAACAAAAAGTATGATATGGTCAACGTGTATCTAGTAATGTCATCCATAGTCTTACATCGAGCATCCAATCTTCAATTTTTACGGTCATGACTTCGTAGAGGAACGACCAATCAAAATTCCCTTCTGGAAAGTTTAGTTTTTCCTTTTCTTTTTCTAATCCAATGTCCAAGGCAGGCGGAAAGCGGATCGAAGCAAAACTCTTCATTGCCGGACCTGAATCATTTTAAAACAATGCCTCAAACTGAACGATTTTTAATATGTGGAGTGTCTTATGAAGAAAGTGAATTATATAAATTTGATATAGTCGGCCATATCCTTGTAAGTGAAGCCATGAAGAACTTAATTATCTTGGACGAATTATTGCTATCAAGCGAAAACATGCCTTTAGCAGGAGGTAGAAAAAAAGACTTCGATGAACATTGCTGTTAAAAGTTTAACTACCACTATTACTACTATTATTGCTTTAAATACCAGCCTATTGTTGCTACTGCAGCTTTTGCTGATAACCAGGGCTGTTAATATCGCGATAAAGTATCGCAATACTTGGTATCGCCGATACTTTATTCAGTATCGCGGCGAGTATCGCGATAGTTTAATTTTGTTGGTATCGCATGCGTATCGCCGATACTTTTTATAGCCTGTCAGCGATACTCGATACCAATACTTTTTCACAATAATTTATATGGTTTCTCATCCGCTTGAATAAGTGACTCTTTGGTGCGATCTCACCGATCTGTGATCTTTGACCGGAATGGACGGAAATCGAGATCTATAAATAGTCAAATGACCGGAAACGTGTCCTTTATTTTGATTGGAATCTTTGCAGAGTTAAAAATGGACACTAATGTTGCCGATGCGGACACTAACCTTGCCAATCCGATACCAGCACAAAGTGATAATGGTAGAATAGCTTTGCCAGAAGGATTTTTTAGATAGGTTGGCCCAAGCGAAACCTTGGGAAAGTATTGGTAAAAGTATTGGTATTGGTATTGCAATACTTTTAAGAAATAGTATTGGTATTGGTATTGCCAATACTTTTATTAGTAAGTATTGGTATTGGTATTGCCAATACTTTTTTCCAGTATTGTTAACAGCCCTGCTGATAACTATGTTGAGTTCAACGGCCGTCTACGAGGTATGATTATAAAGATAAGGTCCCAATTTGATAAAATAACATCGATTTATTCAAGAGAGCAATTATGTACAGCAAAATTAACAACGTTACCGTCTAGTAGATACGAAGTCGAACAGACCAGAGGACTCAGTACGGACGACAGCACAGCAGACAACGGCTAACAGAGCCAAGGAAGACGGATGAACGGCCAGACCACCAACAGGGCGAAGATGGCGACGTAGAAGACGAACCCGCAGGTCAACTCGCATAACAACGAGGGAAACGCACACCAAGAACACGCTCAACGAGAGACGTCAACCACGCGCCTCACACACCACAACTGGACTGGGACCCACGCAAGCAGTTACTTAAATAGGCAACGCCCATCCTTCTACACCCACGTGCCCCAAGTAAGATAGAGTACGGTAGAGAAGAAGGGCCGTAGACAGCTAATGGCTACATATCCCCCTCCCAAAAGCTTGAGGAGTCCTGAGGGGACGACGAAACAGAGCAGTAATCGCTACGCCTACAAGTTCATAACATAAAGAATCGCCCAGCACTATATCATTACAAGTTAACGTACTAAGCAATTCATCGCACAATGCATCGCAACAACTAAAGCAGCACAAAACACTAAATAATGCATCATAATAAGCAAGCAACTGAGAGTTCATACAAATCAAAGCAATTCAACAGTTCGAATCATATAAATCTGAAAAACTAGAAAAAAATTTGGACACACACCGTGTATCAAAAATGAACCAAAATTGAAAGTGTCATTGGCCAAAGCCATATGAGACTAAAGTTAACAGTGTCAACTACAGAACCCCAACAAGAACCCCCAACTCTTGAACAGTTCTGGAACAAGACTTTGACGATTCCACCACTTTTCTGGAAAGTGGCTGACAGACGCGCGCAAGACACTCACTGAAGTGTTCATTGCTAGAAATTTCATTTTACTGACGATTTCATTTGACTGAAGAATACATCTGACTGACGATTTCATTTGACTGAAGATTTCATCTGACTGATTTTTCCATTCGCCAGAAGCTTTCATTGACAGATTTTTCTGTGACAAACGTTTCCAATGACAAACGTTATGACTGCCCTGGAAGTTCAAGGACCCGAAGCGAAGAACAGCCATCAAGCACAGAGCATCGCCTCTGCAACTCAACAGTTTCTCCGCAACGTATGTGACATCTCCAAGACACGCGATGATTGAAGACGCCGGAAGCAACAGAACGTCTCTGTCACTCTCCAGGACTCCAAACGTCCAAGTCATTGCCCAACATGAGCAACGACCTCTTCCAGGTGAAGACTCGCAGTCCATTTGAAGACATGGCGCCGCCACAGTAGCCAGACACCACTGCGCCACGATCATCGATCGATCTGAAGAACGGCCCAATCGACCAGACACATCACGATCAGTGCCCAACGAGTCATCCATCAACGACAGCACGACCCATGTCAGTAGAATCAGCACCATGAACACGACTTGTCGCCGTCCACGTTTCCACGATTTCACTCGGATGCAAGCACCATCATCAGTCCTCGACTCCACAGCAACGATACACTGCAAAGAAACTTGCACACCAGTCTGAGACTTCATGAAACTCAAAACATGGCAACCATGCAACACACTGCCATAACGCATCACCAAGACACGACCAAATGCAAACACAATGCATCGCACCACCATGTGACACCACACAACAGTCCATACAACTTGTACATCAACACTGTAACACCTCAAGTGCCAGAACAACACCTTCACCAGAGTTGGTAACATCTGCACAACCACAGATTCACACCACAACCATAATGCAACATCGACGCGAACTAACACCCTGTTAACAATGCACTCAACCGATGCAACAACAATAGCACACAGCACAATGTTATTCACTGTCAACCAAGTAACCACATGACTACACACCCTCAAGTATTCCACCAGTATCCATGAATGAACAACCTCATCAAGTAACAGCTTGGTATCCAACAACATCCAAGATGCAACAACACCATCAAGCAGCATCAGCTGATCTAACATCCCGAAAGATGCAACACCACAATCACGTACCATCACATCATTAAACATCCTTGAAGATGCAACATCATAACCACACATCATCACATGATTAAACATCCTTGAAGATGCAACATCATAACCACACATCATCACATGATTAAACATCCTTGAAGATGCAACATCATCATCACACATCATCACATGATTAAACATCCTTGAAGATGCAACATCATCATCATCACACATCATCACATGATTAAACATCCTTGAAGATGCAACCTCATCATCACACAAACACTTCGCCACCTCTTGTGCCGTATGAGTCTTCAACGCAAAAGCACCTGGGAAATACGACGCCAAATCCATCACTGTAAGCATAAATCGGTTACCCGTTACGGCACACACACTCAAGGGACCCACAATGTCCATCGCGAGACGCTCAAACACTTCTTGCATAACAGGCACACTCACCATAGGCGCTCTATAATTCCTGTTACCTTTACCCAACCGCTGACAAACATCACATGACCGACAATACTCACGTACATCCTTATTTACAAGCGGCCACCAGAAATGTTTTAACAGTCTGTCCAATGTCTTCTGTGTTCCCAGATGACCCGAAGCCGGTATATCGTGTGCAACGTGCAACAATTTCTTTCTCAACTGACGTGGAACCACAATTTGTGAAACACCCATCCCAAATGGTGTTAATTTATCGTCCCACCGACGCACCAATACACCTTCAACCAACGCATACGGTTGTACAAGGCCATCGCCTGTCGATTTATTTTCCGCCAGCGCGAACAGTGGACCCAAATCGGGACAATTTCTTTGCCTCATTATAAATTCAGATCTCGGAACACAGATCTCCGTCCAGTCTTCGTCAACACTTTCAGTCGCTGCAAATAATGCTTCTAAATCAACGGCCTCTAAAAGCGCTGGGTCATTTGACACACCCATTAAATCACCTGTCATTAATGCCCGATCGACCGACTCTGCACTATGACCCAGACTCGGCGTCTCCACGCGCGTCGGTTCACTGCACACAGCGCTCACTGTCTCACTTCGTTCCTCTGTATATTGTCGAGCCCTAGCCCTCGTCGTAATCGCAACATCAACAATATCACCTGCAAGCGCTACATCATTTCCAATCACAACTTGCACACCGCTCATAGGAAGCGAATCCATTACACAACAAAGAATTTCTCCTTTCACAAATGCACATTCAACACTCAATTTCACAAGCGGGCGCTCCATAATTTGACCCGAAATACCGCGCAGAAGTCTGGTTTCATTTAACTGCACAAAATCATGTTCATCCAACCATGCACCATTCACTAAAGATTGAAGTGCACCTGAGTCTCTCAGAAAAATACCATCCTTTCGTTCATTCACATCATTAATGACACACCCATTCACACAGAAAGGAGCATACATTTTATCGACATTTTCAATAGGCTTCTGAAAACTCTGTTCCTTAACAGGTGCCGACATAGTTTGTACCAAACCCACTGATCTCGGACCCCTCCAATTTTCAATTTCAGGCCCCTCTTTTCGTTTTAATTTCATGCATTGGGACTTCCAGTGCCAGGGAGATCTGCAGTACGAACACGTGACCTGCTCGCCAAACCCATCAACATCATCATATTGACGACCAGGCTGCTTAAACCCATACGTCCCTCTTTTAGGCGAACGCTTACCCCATTTCGAATCATGGCACACACATTCCTTGTGCCCTGAGCCCTGACGCTCCCACACATCTTTCTTCTCACTATCGTCAGATGAGAATCGGTTTGTACGCTCAGAAAAATTCCTTTGGAATCCCCCAGCATAATTACTCGGCCCCTGTTTATACAAAACAGCGTATTCATCTGCCATACGTGCAGCACTCGCTACACTCTCAGGATTCTTGTCCAACAGCCACCTGTGTACCTCTAGTGGTAACGCTTGTACAAATTGCTCCATCTGTACGACCTCTTTAAATTTAGCCAAATCATCCCACGAATGTGTACCCTCGATCCAACGCTGAAAGGGAATCTGAAGGCGATACGCATAATTTGCAAAAGTCTCCCGTGGTTCTTTTTTCAACCCCCGAAATTTCTCCCGATAGAATTCAGGTATCCGCTCATAAGCTGTGAGGAGCGCAGTTTTAACAACATCATACTTCACACAATCATCCAAAGACAAAGACGCAAATACTTTTTCCGCCTTTCCCGACAGTTGTGGCTGTAAAAGGGATGACCATTTTTCCATCGGAATTTTATGCAAAGCCATCGCCTGTTCGAACGCCGCAAAAATAATGTTCAATATCTGTGGGGTCAAATTTAGGAACAAATTTCATTGCCGCCCCAAAACGAAAATCCTCCTTGTTCTGCACAGGTCGTTCTGCCACACCTCCGAATTCTACTTTCCTCATTTCAATATCCAATTTCTGTCTTTCGACCTCCAAATTCATCCTTTTCTCCTCCATGTCAAATCTCCTTTTCGTCTCCTCAGCCTCCATTCTCATTTTCCCTTGCTCTGCCTCCATTCTCATTTTCTCTTGCTCTGCCTCAGCTGCCCTTCTCTTCTCCTCTGCCTCAGCTGCCATTCTCATTTTCTCTGTCTCGACTTCCCACTCAAATTCTCGGTCCTCCTTGAATCTCAAGCGTTCCAATTCGACTGCCTCTCTCTTAGCTTGTGCCCGAAGTTTCCACTCCTCACTTTCTTGTTTAGGCGACAACGCTTTTCTGGCCAACTTCTGTAATTGAGGTTTCGATAAACCTTTAACGTCCTCACCCAACGTCACACAATATTGTCTCAATTCGTCCAGCGGCAACTCCACTATCTCGTCCCAGTCAAGAAGAGTACCTTCCGCGGTAGACACCATAATAGTCTAACTGTGCAGACCACGGACACCCAAATTCTCTCAAATTCACAATGCTACCGACAGTCCACTTCAAAACCGTCGCAAATGCGAAAAACGCACAAAATTTCTGCCTCAAAATCAATAATAGCCCAGGCCCCCACAAAACGAAATGCGACACCGCAAAATTTCCGACAAAGAACGGCAAATTCTCTCAAAATTCCGAGAACCACACGGACCAAAAATATCCGAAATTTCCCAACGGAACTACGCAAAAGAACAATCACGAAAAACGCCCAAAACGAGCAAAAGAACGGAGGGCCCCCATTTGTTGAGTTCAACGGCCGTCTACGAGGTATGATTATAAAGATAAGGTCCCAATTTGATAAAATAACATCGATTTATTCAAGAGAGCAATTATGTACAGCAAAATTAACAACGTTACCGTCTAGTAGATACGAAGTCGAACAGACCAGAGGACTCAGTACGGACGACAGCAC